>APFE030858507.1:14587-60588 GCA_000404065.3 Pinus taeda
GTCAATTTTGCATTGATCCAAACTCAAGCCCACGGTTTGGAGTTCTCCTGAGGACATTTCCACTTGATGGAAATCATTTTGTCTACGAGCTGCCAACCCACATTTGTTTAATGCATATGATGAAATGAAACTATTTGTAGAACTAGTATCAAATAAGATTTTGAGTCTTATACCATTGATAGTACCTGAAGATTCCACTGCAGTGGATTGATGTGCTGCTTGGTTGTGGTCGACCACTGCATGAATTCTATGATTACCTCGGTTGTCTGATATCGGTTCCTTTCCAGTCCTATGCAATATATTTAATGAAGCTTCGGGGCAGTCCCGTTGAAAGTGCGGTCCCCCACATCCCCAACAACTAAGTGGTGCTGATCCTCTTGAGTCAGGGCGTGAATTCCTAGAGAACGAGCTTCGTCCTCTCGTGTTGATTCCTCTCGAATTTCTTCCTCCACTAGCGGTCCTTCGAGATGCCCAGGGACTAGTGTTTGATGATCCCGCGGCTATAGTGTTTACTGCCATGGGAGCTCTCGTCCCTATATTTCTTGGGGTAAACCTGTTACCGTAAGGTGGCCTCGAGCTACCCCCTCTGAAGAAGTTCCAGGGAGTCTTTCTTGGAAATCCTGATTGGACAGGCCCTGTTGGCCCTATATCCTTTTTGATCCCTAGGTGCTCTTCTGCATAACGACCACATTCGACTGCCTCGGCTACTGATGATGGCTTCCACATGCTTACCAAGGCTCTGATGCGAGGATTTAACCCAAATATGAAGCGTTCAGCTTGACGTTCATCCGAGTCTATGTAGTGAATGTATTTTACAAGCTCCATAAACCTTATCTCGTACTCTTCCACCGTTTTATTTCCCTAAATTAACGTATGAAAGGCTCTTGCTTGCTGTTGTTGAAAGTATGGAGGTAAATACTTTGCGCGAAACCTTTCCTCAAATAGTTCCCAAGGGGCATTATCTGATGTAAGGTGTAGCTGCTTTTCCAGATTTCCCCACCAAATCAAGGCACTTTCCTTTAGTTGAAACACGACAATTTTTGTTTTTGCCGAAGACGAATATTCTCTTAACCTAAAGCATCTGTTCATTCCTTCCAACCATGCTTCAGCGCGTTCACCTGCTCGGCCTCCTGAGAATTCTGGGAGTCTGATTTTCTGAAGCTCCCTAGAGATGTTTTCTTCCGATCTTCTGGGCTCAAAATTCTTTGGTTCTGCTGAACCGGTAGCCAAATGTTGAGATTACTCTTTGGTTTTAGCCTTAGTGAATTCTTTTAATGTCTCCAATAAGGCTTCCAAGGAGTTCATTATCACAGTCAACTCTGGCGCTGGGGCGATTGATGTTGATAATGGTCTGGGTGGTGATGATGGGGACGATGATGGTGACGGTGGCGGCATTAATGGTGGTGATGCTGCCCGATCACGTCGTCGTCGCTCATACGTCTTTACCATTGTAATGGTTCAGTTGGTGAAATGCAGGAGGAAACTTAACAACATCCTAGACCCATCTTAGCTTTGGATCTATCAAGCACTAAGATGATCAAATCCTCCTCAGCACTCGCTATCTTCAGGAATAAGATGGATCCAGGCTGGTACCACTCAGCAGTACATATGGACGTTACACATGTACCACTCAACACATTAATCCTATGCAGGTTAGCACAATAAAGCAAACCAAAAATACTTCGATTGAAGGAGTTTTTAAAGTGACCTATAATCTATGTTAGAGAGATGTCTAGCCATTTCTTTATTGAGTGTCACATGATGATGAGATACATTATATATTTGATGTACTTTCATATTGTGCATTTGATTTTGAGCCTAGGTTGTCAGCAATGCTGCCAGGCATTTGGGTAATTCTATGCTAGTGAGAACCTAATTTAAAACCCCCTGGGTGAGGCACAGTAGTCTACACCGGTGGGATTACAAGGGATGAATCCATGAATGTAAAGAAACATCCACTGAGGTTCCTGACGAGGTTTTCCTTGGAAAAGTAAAAATGCACTTGTTAAGTTTTGCTTATTTTTCCCAATTTTTCTAATGTCTCGGGTTCTGAGCCCCAACAATTTTCATTGATGTCAATGTTCGTAATATTGATCTATTTTAATATCACCCAACAATATTGTTGAATGGTCTTGATCAATCCACTAGGCAAACCTGAGGAAAGTGGAACTTGAAAGTATAAAGTAACAAATTTTCAAACTACAGAAAAAGGTAAATGATACTTTGACTAACCTCAATTGATTCTATATCGTTTATTTTAACAACAAATTTTCAAACTACAGCAGCAGGATGTTTGACTATCTCTAATTTCTACATAGTTTATTTTAACATTCATAAGTCATAGGACCTGTGAAAAAGATGGGCGAGCAAGGCTTACTTGTAAAGCTTCTAAAACATAAGCCTAAGTCCTTCTTGAAAACCAATAGACGTAATTAAGAGCAATGCCTAGGGAAAACAGAAGAACCAAGAGGAAGAAAGGCTCTCCAAATGCCTGCCAGTACTATGAGGCTTTATATGTAAAGACCAAATTTCAATTTCCTTATTACTTATGATCGAAGGCAGTTGAACATAAACAAAATACAAAATAGCTGGTTTGGCCTTGATTCTCTATAGTTCTCGGTTTACAATTCAGGATATATCTTTAGTGCAGGCTCCACAGTATTGGTATTTGGCATTTTCAAAGACTTCTACCTTCTTTTGTGCTTGAAAGGGTTATTTTTAAAAACTGTACAATGAATAATGTGATAAATTATTAGCCTTTATTGATTAGGTGGACGTGCTCATGACTATTTCCCTGAGTACTTTGAATGAATTTAATTATCTCAATTGAGACGTATAGTGATATAGGGATGGCGCTATACATACCTCATTTGAATGCGCTTTCTAGTGAAGCGCTGTTTAGTTGAATACGCTGTAAAGTTTTGTGTATCTACGCTGTCCAGTTTAGAGCGCTATACAATGGAAGACTTTTGAATAAAATACTGTGGATCACAACAATAAAATAGTGTCCCAATAAAATACCGTGGATCAAGGCAGGAGCTCAGCAATAAAATACCAATGCGAAGACATTCAACGTAATACGGAGCAGCGTATGCGTATGGTGAGTGTAAATGTATGGGCAACACAAATATAAGAACTGTCGGAGCAGCGTAAATATAAGCCAAGATAAACAACACATTCAATGTAATAAGCCAAGAGAAGCCCCTGGCAGTCTCACATGACAGTGATGGATCTTCTGAAAGCGCTGAGATTTCTTAGTCGCCCGCTGTGGAAGGGAAGCGAATGGATAAGGACGAAGAACAAAATTTGGGGATTCGGACTTTGAGAACAGATTGGAGTGGAGCGAAGAATCAATGGAGGCACCAGATAGTTTGTTCCCGCACCATTAAAATTTCTGACCCTTATCACAGTGTTTCAAGCCGAGGCATGGAGCAGCTCTCGAGATACGCCCATGGTGCACTCGTTCATGAAATCCGCCAAAAGACGACGTCCAAAACTTGAACTCAAATGGCAAAGCAAGAGCACCAGCGTTCAATGAATTGTTGAGATATATTTGAGCAATCCTTTGAATCACAACGAGAATTTGATGGCAATCAAAAAGGGTTTTCGTATCAATTCCATTCACTATATCGAAACCTGTAACCTCCGCAATTCCTGCCCTGAGGGACGTGTCAACTATTAGGAGAGAAGATGGCAGAGAGCCCAGAGAGCGCAGAAAGGACAATTACGCTCAACCTAGGGAGCGCAGAGGGCGTAGAAAATGTCAGAGATTTGCAGCAGCGACTGTAGAGAGGGCAATAGACAGACAAGAACAGGATATTCACAAAAAACTTCAGAGAATGTTCTGCGGGGGGGTTCGGAAGCTTGTTTCTTGGGAGCCCTTCCGATGACCTGTTCGGCCGGGCATGGTTGCTGCGGTTGAGGCAAGCAGAAAATTCAGATATTGTTAACTTCCATACGCTCATGGTTGTTGCTGTAAGCAGACAGTAAGATGTGGCGAGTTCGATTAGCCGCGCGAACGATTCCAATGATAAGAAGCAGAAAAGCGGTGAAATTACAGAGGTTTGAAAACTATAAGGGCCTATGAGGTCTCGAAGGGTTTGAACGACAACGCTCTGATACCATATGTAAAGACCGTAAACTGAAATAAGATGATAAACAGAACAATATGCAGTAACCGTAAGGGATTTCGAACACCTACCTGAACTGCTGTCTGCTCCTGTTGAAGCTGATGACTCCGCGGTTCTTATGATCCGATTACCGGGAAACCAATTCCTCCCAGCCAATCCAGCAAGCTTCTCACCGAAGCTCACTGCCCCCGTGCCCAGAACCTCAGATCAATGTAAGCTCCCTTTAGTTTCATCTCCTGATTTCTTGATTCTCCTGCCTCTTCTCTGCGTCCTTTGTTCTCCCGTGATCGGCTCAGACCAGTGGTTTTATAATCGTAGGCTTGGCGGTGGCCGCCCTCCTACCTACGGCCACCGCTCTTCCTCCTCCCGACACGCCTCCGCATGCATTTCACTCTCAGATATTTTTTTCCCTTTGATCTTATGTACTTTGATTATATTTCAGGTTTGGTCGTTGCGTTACCTTTTACATAAGGTTTCAAATTTTATATCCTTTTTTTTATAACATTTAATTTTATGAAGTTTAATGTTATATATATTTATAAAGCTTAAATTTTATATTTATTACAAAGTTTAATTCATATTTTTTTTTAATATGAAGTTTATCAAATCAGTTTTTAATATAAAGTTTAAAACCTTATATTAGTTAATTAGTTTAGAAGGGTCATTACATCCGCTGCTGTTGCCACTAATGGAGCTCTTCAATAGAGCTCGTCTCGAATCCTCCTGCTGCAAATCGACCCACATCATGTCCCACCTTGGCAAGGTATCTTTGCTCAAAATACTTTGGACGAACACCTGCCACTCCTCTGAGACACTGTGTAGTGCCACTCACACTAGCTCTGTGGGTTGAGGTGCCCCCAACAACTAACAACTAGTCCCGGACCTCTTGAATCTTGGTGAGGAAGGGGTCTATGCCTTCCCCCTTTTGCATCCTAATGCATCTCAGCTTCTCCTCTAAGTACATCTTCCGTTGCTTGGAAGTACCTTGGTATAGCGTGGAGTGAGTCTCCCACATCTCTTTGGCCGTTCCCTTGGCCGCTATATGTGAGACCATATTATCCCAGACTCCATCTAGGATCAACCCTTCGCCCGTGCCATCTCCTTTCAATACTCCTTCAGTTGATTTGCATCCATGGGAATTGCTACCACTGCATCAATATATGTCTTCAGGATATATTCATCTAGAAGGAAGGACATCCTTGCCTTCCAGATGACATGGTTGGAAGTCCCATCCAACCTGTCCTGATCACGAAGCCCAACAATGGCCATCTCAACAAATGTCGAAAATCTCCTCTTCCCTTCTGCTCAGTTGCTGCTAAGCTATTGACACTCCCTTGTGGAGTGAGAAAATTTGCTCACAACGACTGCTGATCTGCAAGGAAAATCAAACTTCTTGAGACTAGAAGTTCCCTGAGGAAAATTTTCCCTTAGTGTGTGTTCTTCTTCCTTCCACTCAATGCTAGCTCTGCTCTAGCAAACCGCTGCAATGCTACTGCGTCCAGCTAGAGATCTACTTGGCGAAAAAACTAAGCTGCTCCCTTTGCCTCTGGAATCACTTGATCTGGAGAGATTGAATTTTTCTATCCCTCACTCAGAAAAAATCGAATCTCCTCAAGTAACTCGGCCTCTTGGCAAAGTGACTACGCTACCCCTAGGAGTTTCGATCTGCTAGCCACACTCAATAGAGAAACTCCTTCTCTCTTTGCTTTTGAGCTCTCTGGTTGATCAACTGCCCTCTGATACCATGTGAAAATTCCAAAACGCTGGAATCCTACTGCAGCAACTAGAAATTATTCTCCTAATTGTTATTTTAATATAACAATTTATTTACCGTTTACTACAACAAATACTAAATAACTTGCACTACAACCTACACAAATAAAACTGCGGAAGAATAAACGTTGGAAGAAATGCTAGCGCACACATAAAATAACACGATTATTTTTGGACAAAAGTCCCCAGAAAAACCCAATTTGGGAAAATCGGTGCAACAACTAAGGGTTTTAATATTAAGCAACAATGAAATAATCTGAGAACAACTGGATGCCGAAATTGGCAATCCTACAGAGAAATACTAGCAAGAGAAATCTAATGAGGAAATTTCCTCACTCCACAGGCAAATCCGGGCTCTGAACTCAGCTCTAGGTGAGACGTCCAAGCTGGCTCTGCACAGCTACTGTGTGACACTAGCGCAATACTTTTTGCACTCAGTTCGATCTAGCTTCTCCTCAAGCCGTCTGGTTTGCTGCTGTCTGGGAAAATGTCTCTCCTGGCCTCTGGAACCTCTGTCCAGCTTTTGGCACTGAAACTCGTCTTTCCCTAGCAGAATCAAAACTGCCTCTAGAGGCTTCCGTGTTGCCCAAGCATCAACTTCTCTATGGCTCTTCTACCTCTCTGCAAATACACTCACCGGATCTGGAATCCTTCCTCCAGCTTCACTATCTCTTCCCCTCTCTCACTGCTTTGATCTCACTGGCTCTCTCTCTAGCAACTGACTGTTGCTACTCAGGAAATCGATTTGCTCATGAAATCGAACTGCTCAAGTGTCTTCTCCAAGTGCCCATTGACTTCTTATAATCCTATGTTGGGACTCCAACGACCAAGATTAAATCTTAATCGATGGCTAGGATTAACTTGAAGTCGATCCGTGTGAGTTTTTAGATCATCCACGCCTTGTCTTAATTAATTCTAATTATTAACCATATTCCCGAATTTTAGACTTAGAAATATTTAAAAATTGGTCAATAATCTAATTAAGTCATTTCTAGGTGGAATTTTCAGAAACAATTTTTGGGTTTTGGAGATCTCATGTATTCTAGCCTTTCCACCAAATTTCATGGCTAGAACACATTCGATGCTACAAAAACTAACAAGAGCGGAATGTGATCATGAAAATGGAGGAAACCTAACTAATCAGTTACCTTGGCAGATAATACAACAAAACAGATTAACCCTGCACAATTCCTTTCATAAAAACTTGGGATTAAACATGATGGTTGTTAATTTTTCAGATTGTTCTATGTTGTTTCATTTACTTCAGCCTAATTCAATTCTTCATTTAGCATTGCATCTAATTATTAACAATGTTTCCAATCATAAACAATAATTGAAGATAGAACAATATATGCAATAACAAAGAAGAAAATAGCACAACCACAAGAAACACCATATTGGTCAAAGACTAGGGAAAAACCCTACTAGGGGGAAAACCCTTTCAAACCTTCTTCTTATTAGATTGTTATAAAATGTTTCAGCAGAGAGTACAATGAGTCCAATACATAATCATCCAACAAAGATTTACCCAATACAAATTAGTAGACTTCCATCATTGTACAACAGAGAGAATCCTTCCAACCTTCAGACAACTACGGTCAACTGTCAAACCCTAGTTTAGAACCCCAGTCGCACTCATCATGTTATTCTGCGAGCAACTGTGACTTCCCAGTCACTCCCTGAGACACTGTGAGCGAGCGACTATGACTTTTGGTCGCTCTTTAAAGCATTGTAAGCGAGCGACTGTGGTCAAATCTACCCAGAACTATCTCAGAGCCTCAGTCGCACCCTTCACGATGTTATGCGAGTAACTATGGCTTACCAGTCGCTCTCTGAAATGCAGCGAGCGTGGGACTAGAGTCAGATTTTATTTGTGGCAAGCGTGCGATTGGAAAATAGAAACCCTAAACACATGTGGGCCTCAAACCTGTAATTTTGGACTTTGCGTGAGCTTCCTTCGTCAGACTTGTGCCAACCAAATAAACGAAGAAGAGAAGATGCTTCATGATGATGATCAAATAAGCTTGAGGTCTCTTGTATTTATAGGCTTGCATGGACTAGGGTCCATTTGATGTTGAGGCTGACCTGTCCCAATGTACATGAATGGGTACATAAATTCAAAAACCAATTTTTGCTTGTCCAAATGAGGTTATCTTTAGGTCGATTTTGGTCCTCTCTAAAAGAGGAGTTCAATGCAAACATCATCTCCGTCATATGAGTTGTCCAAGGTGGAATTTGACCCTAGTTGCATAAATTAACACCCCCTGTCAACTAGGAAGAATTCCACCTACCAATATCTGTCCGTTGATCATCATATCATCCTATCACACTGTCGTCATGCCATGTCCATCTCTGCTCAACTCTATCTACTAAAACATTCTCAAATCTAAAAGAAGAAGAATCAGGGGGCATTAACTTCCACCCTCTATCTCATGGGGGAGTCACATATCTCAACCCCATATCGAGCAATAGGATATCAAAACACACAGGGGAGCAAATCTCAACCCTGGAATCACATCGGGGAGCACATTCTCAACACGGTACCACAAAGGGGAGCAAATCGCAACCTAATCCTATTGTTTGTTGATCTTCCCATCAATGACCCTCAAGAAGCATGAGGTAGAACACCTGTATCATAATCAACTTGGGTTGTACGCCTCAAGTACACTCTCAAGCCGTTGGCCAAATGGGGAGCGGTATTCCCAGCACGCTTGGCTTGTGGGTATGATGCCAACTGGGGTATACTTTGCATAGACCAAACAGGGGAGCAACATCTCCAACCCTATGGGTAACAAATAGGGGTAATACCCTATTGTCCAGAGATCCCTCAACCCGAGGAGCCATCTATCTCAATTCCTCACCCTGGGAGCTCAACAGGGGGCAGAGATGGGTCTGTGTTGTCGATCAACACTTCCCCTTATTAGGAGGGGTCACATCCACCAGTCCAAGCTGCTCTTTGAAGACTGAGAACTTCCCTTTTGACAAAGCCTTGGTGAGAATATCTGCAGTCTTCTCATCTGTTGATATGTGATGGAGTCTAACATCTCTTCTCTGCACTATGTATCGAATGAAGTGATATCGGATCTCTATGTGCTTGGACTTGTCTTGAAATACGAGATTCTCTGCCGGACAGATCCCACTCTTGTTGTTGCAATATATCACTGTTGTATCTAGGGCCTGCTCAAATGGCTCCCCAAAGAGCTTCCTTAACCAAACTGCTTCGCAGCTAGCCATGCAAGCGACAATATATTCTGCCTTGGCAGTGTTCAAAGCTACATACTTTTGCTTCCTGCTCATCCAAGATATCATGGCAGGTCCAAGACTAAAACAACTTCCAAACATACTCTTCCTGTTGATAACAATTCCTGCCTAGTTAGCATCGGTGTATCCGTGAAATTGAACATCTCAAACAAAATATCTCAGACCAAGTGTGATCGTCCCATGCAAATATCTCAAAATGTCTTTAGCAACGATCTAGTGTTCATGGTGAGGCTCGGTCATGAATTTACTCAATGTGTTCACTGCATAACATATGTTTGGACGGGTGTTCACAAGGAACATTAGGGCCCCAATCAACTGTATATATTCAAATGGATTCGCCAAATCGGGTCCTGCAACTTCTCCACATAACTTCTTGACGTTCATTTCCATCGGTGTGGCCATGGACTTGCATTCTTTCATTCCAAATATCTCTAACAACTTCACAACATATTTTCCTTGTGAAAGGAAGATCTCATTGGGCCTTTGCCACACCTCAAGGCCTAGAAAGTAGTGCATGAGTCCAGGGTCCTTCATCTCAAATTTAGAGGCTAGCTCCCTCTTGCACTCGATCATCAGAGGCTCATTACTTGTCAAGGATAGATCGTTAACATATAAAACCAAAATCAGTGACATACCTTGGACTACCTTGAAATAGAGGTTGGGATCGACATTGCTTCTTGTGAATCCCAGCTTCACCAAATAACTGTCTATGCAGGCGTACCATGCTCTGGTAGCTTGCTTCAAACCATACAATGCCCTCTTCAACCTGCAAACATGTGTCTTTCGATCCTCTACCTCAAATCCCCGTAGTTGCTCAATATATGCTTCTTCTTGTAACATGCCATGGAGGAATGCAGTCTTTACGTCCATCTGATAAAGAGTCCATCCTTGACTTGCGGAAAGGGCTATTATCAAACAAATGGCTGTGTATCGCGCCACAGGTGCAAATATATCATCATAATCTTCTCTCTCTTTCTGTGAGAATCCTTGAGCCACGAACCTTGCCTTGTATTTCTCAATGCTACCATCAATTCCATGCTTGATCTTGAATAGCCACTTTGAAGTTGCCACAAATTTCCCCTTTGGTCTTAGCACAACATCCCATACATCATTCTTCATAATCATCGATTCATATTCCTCGGACATAGCGTCTTTCCAAACTTGTTCTTTTACGACTTCTTCGAATGTGGAAGGTTTGACTTGAATCATAATGCTCATTGCTGCAACATATCCCTGGTACCTGCATGGCTGCTTCCTTTCTCTAAATGATCTTCGAATGTGAACATGTCTCTCAACATCCTATAGAGTGTCACATAGCCAAAGTGGCCTCTTCATAGTAGGAGGATCACTTGGATGAGGATCTATGGGATCCATAAGGCTCCATGGGATCATCAACAATATCAGTCTCAGACTCGGGCACGAAAGGACCCTATAGAATATCCCTGTCATCATGCCTCTTCTCGAGAGGAGGAGGTGGAGGAAGGTCTTTTGCTTTTCCAAGAGCAACAACTTCATCAAATGTTACATCCCTGTTAATGCCAACCTTCCTTTGACTAGGAATATATATTCTATATGCTTTGGAATTTTCACAATAACCAACAAATGTACCTTTTCTTCCAGTAGCCTCCAATTTGTTCCTTTTGTCCTTAGGCACATGAAAATATATGGGGCATCCAAAGATACGGAGATGGCTAATGTCAGGCTTGAGAGTTGTGAACCCTTCTTCGGGGGTCTTGTTTTCCAATGCTTGATGAGGCACCTTGTTTTGAACATATACAACAACATGCGTTGCTTGTCCCCAAAGGAACTTTGGCAACTTTTGATCATGGAGCATAGCATGGGCATCTTCTAATATATAGATTTGTTCTTCCTTTCTGCTAATCCATTTTGTTTGTATGTGGCACAATTGTTTCCCTTTTGATTCCTTCTTTCTTGCAAAATGCTATGAACTCATCTGACATGTATTCTCCACCACTGTCGGACCTTAATACTCTGATTCTCTTCCCCGTTTGATTTTTGATCAAAGCTTTGAACTCCTTGAACATTTTGAAGGCCTCATGCTTGTGCTTCAAATAGTATATCCATGTCTTTCTTGAGAAGTCATTGATGAAGGTGATGTAGTAGAGATGACCACCAATAGAGTGCACAGGCATTAGACCACATATATCAGAATGAATGAGATGAAGGATGTCATTTGTCTAGTTCTCACTAGAGGGGAATCGTTCCCTTGTCTTCTTTCCACTCGCAAAACCTGAACATACTCCACCATGTTGGGCTTGAACATCAAGAATACCAAAGACCAATTTCTTCAATTTTGCAAGAGCATCATAATGTAGATGAGCCAATGTTCGGTGCCATAACTCGCTTAGATGATTAGTGTTATGAACCAATGCTAGAAGTGGTCTTCTAGTGACTCTATAGAGTCCTTCAAATCTTGATCCTAATGTGAATGCATCTCTCATAGGTGAACCAATAGACCATGACATAACTTTTCCCTTGATGAAGGCAATCCTCATCCCTTTATCTTCCAAAGCGGATATAGATACCAAATTCTTCTTTAATCCCGATACATACATAACATCATCCAGCAAAACTGATTCCCTAGAATTCAAATGAAATTTGGCAGATCCATAACCTTTTACGAGATGAGTGGAGTTGTCTCCAAGGATAATCTTTAGCTTAGTCTCCCTCTCTACGAGATTAAAGAGAACTTCCTTATATCCAGAGAAATGATGAGTGGCCCAATTATCAACCAACCAACTATCCCATGAATCCGGAGGAGAAAAACTAGTAAGGGCAAAAATGAGAATATATTCAGATTGATTTATCACATTACTTTCATACCCGGGAAATCTTGACTTCTTTTGAAGACGACAATCTTCTTCATGGTCGCTTGAGGTATCTCTTCTTCTTCTTTCATATCTTCTATCGTGGTCATTTCTTCGATCATCTTTTCTTCTTTGATTATTGTATTTGTTGTTGTTGCTTCTAGTGTTGCAACGCGGTCCTTTGTTCTTCTCAGGACAATCTTGAGCATAATGACCCTTCTTGTGACAATTATAACATTCAATATGAGATGATGTTCTTGTTAGTTTTTGTAGCATCAAATGTGTTCTAGCCACGAAGTTTGGTGGAAGCTAGAATACATGTATTCTCCAAAATCCACAAATCGTTTCTAGAAATTCCACCTAGAGACGAATTAATTAAAATATATAATCTTTTTTTAATGGTTCTTAAATCTAAACGTAGGAAAACTAATTGATTAAAGGGTATTAATTAAGTCATGGTGAGAATCTTCTAGAAGAAGACATGGATTGAGTTCTAGTTAATCTTAGCCATATATGTTTTAATCTTGGCCATTGATGTCTCAACGAGAGATTATAAGAAGAAATTCGATGGGGTTTGGAGAACACACTTGAGACACTAGAAATTTGATTTTGCTGGGAAATCAATCTCTAGAGTAGCAGCCTTTAGTTGCCGAAGGTGATTCAGTAAGATCGAAGCAGTGAGAGAGGGGCAGGGATAGTAAGGTCGGAGGAAGATTTCTAGTCCGGTGAGTGCATTGCAGATAGGCAGTGAGTGCCACAGAGAGGCAATGTAGTGCAAAGAGACAACGTAGTGCTTCAGAGGGGAATCTGTATTTTGCTGGGGAGAAGCAGTGATTCAGTGCCAGAAGCTGGAGTGGGAGCCCAGAGGCCAGGAGAATCGATCTTCTTAACAACAACTGATCAGTTAGCGAGAGAGACGTTGGTCCGAGTTGTAGGACGCAACACTGCGTAGGCTGACGCAGGGACTGCGTAGAGGCAACAAAGAGCAGCTCATCTTGAGTCAAGGTCAGTGTCCGATCGCTCGTGGGAGTGATATTTTTCTCACTAGACTTTCTGTCAGTCATTTCTCTATATGGATTGCTAGATTTGAGCATCCATGGTTTTGTACTTAGATTTACTACTGCATAATAATAAAACCCTTAGCCACTGCACCGATTTTCCCAATTTGGATTTTTCTTGGGACATTGGTCCAAAAATAACTATGTACTTGTGTGTGTGTGCATATATTCTTCCAACATTATTTTTCTTCCACAGTATTGTATTTGTGAAGGCTGTATTGTATTAGTTTCGATATTTACCGTAGGATGCAGTAAATAATTTGTTCAGTTCATTTAACAAATAGAAGAAACTTAATCAGTTGCTGCAGTAGGATTTCGAATTTTGGAATTTTTAATGGTATCAGAGCACAGATCGTAATCCGGAGAGCTCAGTAGCAGAAGGAAAGAGGAATTTTGAATCTCTTCAGAGGCATCAGTTCGAAACCCTCAGAGGTAGCGCAGTTCTTGGCCAGGAGGGTCGATTTTTGAGGAAAATTTTATTTCTCTAAGAGAGTCAACAGAGAATAAATTTTCCAGATCAAAGATTACCAGAGGTAGAGGGAGAAACAATATTTTCCTTGCAGAGCAGATCTTCAGTTGGGATGCAATTATTTTGCAGCAGTTTGCTAGTGCATGTGTCAGGAGGAAAGAAGAGCACACGCTGAGGGAATTCTTTCCTTAGAGAACTTCTAGCCCAGAAGTGTTGATTTTTGGTAGCATCGGATGTGCTTTAAGTCTCAAAATTTGCAAGGAGGCTTAAATACATGCATTCTCCAATACCCATAAATCATTTTGGGAAATTCCACCCGAAGATAGTTTTATTAAAATAATTAATTATTTATAATGGGACCCTAAGTCTAAACTTAGGAAATTAAAATAATTAATGGGTATCAATCTAAACCGTGGGTAAAACTTCTAGAAGAAGGTGGAGATCAAGTCAATATGATCCTAGCCATTGATTAGAATCTAATCTGGGCAGTTGATTGATCAACGAGAGGATTATAAGAAGAGGCTTGATGGGCACTTGGAGAACACGCTGTGAGAAGATTAGAAGTTCGATTTTTTGAAGCAGAGCAGCTACCGGAGAGATTTTCGATAGTGATCTTTTGTAGAGAGGGGCAGGGATAGTATCCAAAGGGAGATTTTTCCCGGTTGGAGAATACTCAAGATGAGGTAGAGAGAGATCCAACAATGGCAGTGCAGAGCTAGAGAGGCTGATGTAGGGCCACACAGAGGCAGCGCAAAAGCCAAGAGGGAATCCGAAAATCAGCTGAAGGAATCGATTGCAGAAGCCGGAAGCCGTGGTGAGTTTGGGAGGTAAAAATCGAATTTCAAGACCAGCAGATTGATCAGTTGAAGGGGTGGCGTTGTCCCCAGAGGGTGTGACGCTGGGTTGACGCAGTGACTGCACAGAGGCAGCGTAGAGGCAGCTAATTCAGTCGCTGGATCAGCCAGGATTTCTAGTGATAGTGTGAGGTAACCTCACTTATCTTTCTGTCAATGATATTCTCTATAACTGGATTGCCGGGAAGGCATCCAGAGATTGTATTTAGAATTACTACTACTTAATAATAAAACCCTCAGCTGCTACACTGGTTTTCCCGCATTGGGTTTTTCTAGGGACATTTGTCCAAAAACAACCATGTAGATGTGTTGTATTTCTTTCCTGTTCAGTTTCTTGTTTCTGCTTATAATTTAAATGGTGTAGGTTGCAGTGTATTTGTTTCGGTGTTTACTGTAGGAAACAGTAAATAATTTGCTTCAGTAATTAACAAATAGGATAAACGTAATCAGTTGTTGCAGTAGTGATTCGAGATTTTGATTTTTCACAAGTAGTTCGATTTTTCCTAGCAGAGCAGCAGTAGTTGTGAGCATATTTGCCCACTCTAGCAGGTAGTGCGTAGAGCCAGTTAGTAGTTGCACAAAGGAGAAGAGGAGGTATTCAACTTTCTTCAAAGATGGCATCAACAGGGTTGAGAGATCAGGATCTGTTAGAGGGAGTCTCCAACTATGTGATTTGGAAGGCAAGAATTTCCTGTCTTCTAGATGTATATGATCTCAAAACTTACATTGATAGTGTGGTAGTTGTACCCGCATAAGCAGATCCGCTAAAGGCCTACAAGAAGGAGATGATGAAAGTAAAGAGGTTGATTCTCGATGGTGTTCGAGATCATGTGGTGTCTCACATAGCTGGGAAAGATACTACTCGGCAGATGTGGGAGGCACTTGCTACGCTATATGAGGGATCTTCCGAGCAATGGAAGATGTATCTTGAGGAGAAGTTGAGATGCACAAGGATGCAAAAAGGGGAGCGCACAGACCCCTTCCTCACTAGGCTTCAGGATATCTAAGAACAGCTGTCTGCAGTAGGGTCAACGCCCTAGCCTACAGAATTGGTGTGGTTAGCTCTCAACAGCGTTTCCGAAGAATGGCAGGTCTTTGTCTAGAGTATTCTGGGCAGTGAAAAGTTGCTAGATTGGGATCAAATGTGGGTTGATCTGTAGCAGGAGGAGATGAGGCAAGATTTGGTGAAAACCACCATCAGTGGCACCAGCAACAACAGTGAGACGAAGCAAGTAAAGGAAGAGGAGGATGTGGCCCTCGCATCAAAGGGGCAACGGGAGCAACGTAGGAGGAAGAAGGACATTTCCAAGGTGAAATGCTTTAGATGTGGTGAGCATGGCCACTACAACACACAATGTCCTCTTAGAAAGAAGGACAAAGAGGAGAAGTAGGATCTGTAGGCTCCATTCGTGGAGATCAACAGGCTGTCCTCCAGATTG
This sequence comes from Pinus taeda, assembly GCA_000404065.3. Lineage (NCBI taxonomy): Eukaryota > Viridiplantae > Streptophyta > Pinopsida > Pinales > Pinaceae > Pinus > Pinus taeda. Next base: position 30,400 of record APFE030858507.1, read on the forward strand.
GAGGAAGAGTTTGCCATGATCATTGATATACCTCTAGGATTGAGGTAGGGTGATTTGGTTTTGTAGCCCAGAGAGCTATAGAATAGGCAGGATTCTTTAGGAGGTCAACCTCATGAATCAATACCTTGCTACGGGAGCCCATAGCATGCAGTAGAAGGTTGGATTAGTGGTAGATGGTGCAATCAGATGCCAGAGTGACAGATGCAGTGGCTAGTAGCGGTCAGATATTGAGTAGCACATAGCAGCAGTGCAATTGGCACATTGCAGAGGCTTCAGTGACAGCGTAGAGTCTAGCGGCAGTCAGGACTCGGGTGATAGATGCATCATACTGACCACAATTGGTTCAGTGTTTTGGATGCTTTTCAGTTGCAGTTGCAGTAGCAGCGGATGGAGAGGGAGTTGTAGTGCAGACGTAGTGTTGGTAGCAGTTCAGTAGGGCCAGCAACAACACAGATGCAACTTTTATCAGAGTTGCACAGTAACTGGTGGGCAACAGCAACCGGCCATCAGCAATGTGACAGGAGGTGATGCAGAGACAAGGTGTTGCTTCAGTGGGTTGCAGCGCTAGAACACATTGCTCCCTAAGAGGGAGTGTTAGTTTTTGTAGAATCAAATGCGTTCTAGCCACAAAATTTGGTGGAGAGGCTAGAATACATGTATTCTCCAAAACCCAGAAATCGTTTATGAAAATTCCACCTAGAGATGACTCAATCAAAATAATTAATCTTTTTTTAATGGTTCCTAAGTCCAAAGTTAGGAAAACTGATTAATTAAGTCATGGTGAGAATGTTCGAGAAGAATACATGGATCATGTTTTAGTTAATCTTAGCCATCGATTATGTTTTAATCTTGGCTGTTGATGTCTCAACGAGAGATTATAAGAAGAAATTTTATGGGGGTTGGAGAAATTCGATTTTGCTGGGGAATCGATCTCGAGAGTAGTAGCGTTCAGTTGCCGAAGGTGATTGACTAAGATCGAAGCAGTGCGAGAGGGGTAGGGATAGTAAGGCCGGAGGGATATTTTCTAGTCTGGTGAGTGCATTGTAGAGAGGCAGTGAGTGCCACAGAGAGGCAACATAGTCCTTCAGAGGGGAATCCATATTTTGCTGGGGAGAAGCAATGATTTAGTGCCAGAAGCCGGAGTGGGAGCTCGGAGGCCAGGAGAATTGATCTTCCAGACAACAGCGGAGCAGTTAGCGAGAGAGACGCTGGTCCGAGTTGTACGACACAGTGCTACGTAGGCTGACCAGGGACCGCGTAGAGGCAGCAGAGAGCAACTCATCTTGAGCCAAGGTCAATGTGGATCACCAGTGGGATTGAGATTTTTCTCACTAGACTTTCTGTCAGTCATTTCTCTATATGGATTGCTAGATTTGAGCATCCATAGTTTTGTACTCAGATTTACTACTGCATAATAATAAAACCCTTCGTTGCTGCACTGATTTTCCCAAGTTGGATTTTTACGGGGACATTGGTCCAAAAATAAATCTGTACTTGTGTGTGTGTGCATCTATTCTTCTAGCATTATTTTTATTCCGCAGTATTGTATTTGTCAAGGCTGCAATGTATTAGTTTCGATATTTACCGTAGGATGCAGTAAATAATTTGTTCAATTATTTAACAAATAGAAGAAACTTAATCAATTGCTGCAGTAGGATTTCAGATTTCAGAATTTTCACAGTTCTATCATTCTTTCTTTTTGCATTTTTGAGGAGGCGACTTTTTTGATGGATCTCCTTTTCCTTTCTTTTTTTTTGTCATGAGTGATATATGCAGTGGGCTCTCCTTCTTCATGTTTTAGAATTCTTCCTCTTGATATCATCCTTGATTCTTCTTGTGTAGGCTTTCCAACAATTTCATCAAATGTCAGAAGGACATTGTTGTTGCTTATGGTAGTAATGAAGGTTTCCCAAATGGGAGGGAGACCTCGAAGAGTCACAATCACTAATTCCCTGTCAGGCACAGATTCTCCAACTCTCTGCAATTGATTTATAGGGCGAGATATCCTCATGATATAGGATTGTACAAATTCTCCTTTGTTCATCTTGGTGCCTTTGAGTTGATCTTTCAAAGTGATGATCTCATTCAAATTGTTGATTTCATACATGCTAGCTATCTTATCATACATATCTTTGGACTTCCTTAAATTCCCAACATATGCAAGTAAATGATCTTGTAAACCATCACCTATAATTTTCTTTGCTTTGGACTCACCTTTCTTGTACCTATTTTTGAGAGAAACGGAAGCATTTTCTGGAGGCTAGGGCATTCTTCCTTGAATGTACTCCAACACATCATTGTTGTCAGCTATGATCTCCAACCTTACTTTCCATGCAACAAAGTTTGATGAGTCACCCAACTTCTCATGCTCCTTGAAGGTAGAGGAAGACATCTTGATGTTGATTAGATAAGCTCCTTTAGCTTTCCAAGGATGATGGCTTCAATGCTTGTCTCCTTTTGGGCTTTGTTCTTCACCTTAGCTCTGATACCATGTTAATTTTTCAGATTGTTCTATGCTGTTTCAATCACTTCAGCCCAATTCAATTCTTCATTTAGCATTGCATCCAATTATTAACAATGTTTCCAATCATAAACAGTGATTGAAGATAGAACTATATATGCAATAACAAAGAAGACAATAGCACAACCACAAGAAACACCAGATTGGTCAAAGACCAGGGAAAAACCCCACTAGGGGGAAAACACTTTCAAATCTTCTTCTTATTAGATTGTCATAAAATGTTTCAATAGAGAGTACAATGAGCCCAATACATAATCAACCAACAAAGATTTACCCTGTTGTAGCTCGTTTTACTTTTCTCCATGTATTAAAATATATGTATATATATGTACTTTAAAAAAAAATAAAAAAGAAAAGAAAATCAAAGGCAAAGGTTTTGATTCTGAATTTTAATTAATTTTTAATGGTGGAGTAAGCGGCACTGATCAAGTTCTAATGTAGACTTAAAAGTAAACATATTACGGTGGGTCCCTATTCACCAAAGTCGACAGAGCTTAAATGTCGTTTGATTTGCTGTGCACGATGAAGAGTACAAGCGGGGCCCATCAGATGGAGCAAACCCGACAGCATTACATGCCCGACGGTTAGCCCACCTATTGCCTCTGTAAAGATTTTTAGAGATCTTCGTTGGGGATAGGTCAACGGTTTATATGCGTTACGGGGGGACTCCATTGGATTTCCTCCGTACAGGAGTGTGCCCCCGTCATACGTAAGCAAGAGAGCGTGGTTATTATCTAGCTGTTCTGTCACTGCTTCGTCACCATCCTATCACCATTACCCCTTCGCCACCTCATCAACCATGTCACCTATCACCTCATCCATGTTGTCACCATATCATCAATTCAAACACCCCACGTAAGCATTTATTTCCGTTTTCCCTGCCGTTTTTCTGTTTTTTCCATAAATTTCGTTACTCCAGCGCATTACATTTATCATTATTCCTTGATCTTGCTTCCGTGGATTGGGATTGTACAAATTATAACTCCAGTCAGCATCAATCGTTGTTAATCAGGTATTTGCACGGCATCGCTTGCATCCTAGCTGTCAAAATGCCCAAGAAAGCCATTCTAGCAGGTTCTTCTTCTCATATTCCATTAATGGACACCGAAAGGGACATATTTGACCCAATTTGCTCCATTGATTTCATAGAATTTCACCAACATGTCCTACTCAACCACGCAGAGTCTCCTGTAGATGTTGCTATTGTTAGGTCTGGTGTTTTAGCTGCAATGATTCCTCAAACATATGCTTTCCCAGAATTCGTCTATTGGCTAGTCTCTGCCCTGTATCCACATAAATGTTTTGTCATGAACAAATTGGGGGAAAATATCTTCCAAGTGTCTTCCCTTTTGATTCAACAAGCATTGTGTTTTCCTTGTTCGAATTCCTATACTTCTTTCTCAGAGGAAATCCTGTTGCCTGCCTTTCAAAATCTATCTGGGTCAAATTATGCTCAATTAACTTTCTTTTTAATGCCTGTTGGGAAGCATTTTCCTTTGGAACCCACTCATTTCCCTTTGGATACTTTTGCTGAGGAGGTCAGACCTATTCTTCAAATTATGGCTAAGATTTTGGGAAGAGAAGACACAACTGTTATTGACAGAGCTATCCTGGGAATGGTCAACTTGATGATGAATCTTGAAACAATTTTTGACATACCTGCTTTTTGGGAAAAGATGGTCAATTCTCAATTAACAAATCTTTCCCTCACTAGATGTTTCAGATTTCCCTCTTTGGTTACTTATCTCTTTTTATATACTCATGTTGAAAGATTTATGCACCTGGGATTGAATCTCATGGATCCTCATAAGAAGAAGCAGTCAGTGGTGTTTTGGATAGATGTTGTAAGAAGTAATGCAAATAATGAGGGGTTGATGTATTTCACCACTTCTTTTTATCAGTTTCCCATTCAATCATAAACAACTCTCCTTCACCTTGTATACTATCAAAGGCCCAGCCTTTTCTTCAGCTCAGAAAAGATGTCAAAGTAGGTGATTGATTTTTATTTGAAGACTATGCAGAAATCAAATTATATGGAGTGGAAGTGCCCCCCTACAGACTCCGCACATTTGTGCCTATGAGATTATTTTCATTAGAATTTTTCATACAAAGTTTGAATGTTGATCAAGTACATTTTGTTCCAGCAAAGAAGGGGCATTTATTTAAATTGCCAAGGACAGTTTGACCTTTTATTGTAAATAATAGGCATTCCATTGGAGAAGTACAGAAAATTCTTGAAGATATGAATTTGCAGCTGAGTGAGAAATGGGCACATGACCCTCACCATATTATTTCAAACAGAAGAGTGGAGAATGCCTATGCTCCCTATGTACATGAGCCTCGATCAGATGTCGAGAAGCTAACAAATGGAGGACAAACCAGTCTGTCAGGAGATGGAGGTTGAAACTCCCCATTCAAGTGAAAAGAATTTGAAAAGAGGCAGTGAAGATGTTATTGATTTAGAAGAAGAAACAAATAAAGGTGCTAAGAGGATTAAGTTGTCTGAGGGGGGAGTTCTTCACCAGCAGTAGGTTTCCAATTGCAATTGGGGGAAGTTATTTGCACACCTTCTTCTCCTATTCCAGAAGAGGCTGCTCAAAGCTCTGTTCCAATTATAAAACAATTATATTCTCAGATTGAAGAAAGGAACAAAAAAGTCAAAGAAAACATGGAGCCCCAATCAGAAGCTTAGTCCATTTCAGATTACCAGACTAGATTGCTTTTTGCCATGGACCTTAGGAGAAATCATCTAAAACTATCTTTCTCTCACCCTCTGCTTTGATTGTATTTTCCTCATCAGGTTTCAAGACTGTCAACTTGACAGTAAATGCTAAAGAGATCCCACTGCCTGACAAAATAAATTTACATAGGTAGACTAGAGAATTGATATATAGTGATTTGAACAAAACTTCCTTGGCTGCTAGCAAAGCTGAAGCTTTGTTAGAGAAAGTGATCAATCAATTAAAACTAAAAAAAACAAATTCCAGAGCTTTGACCACTCAAAATGAGGAGTTGAAGAAACTGATTGTTAAAATTGGTGTGAATCCAGAAGATAGAACTGCTGTTTAGAAGTTGTTGCAAGGAGTTGAACTTGAAACGGAGATTCAAGTGCTTAGAAAGAAATTGAAGTTACCTTCTATGGAACATCCTATGGCTTCAGAAGTAGCACAGGTGGAAAAAGAAAAGGAAACTTTGACAAATGGACTTTTACAAAGAAATGATGAAATTGCCAAGCTAAAGGAGATGAATTATGTTTTACAACAGAAAATTGACTCTCATGTTTGTACTATTCTAGGACAGCAGTTAAAAGAAGAAATTTTTGCAAAGGCCAAGGTCACCACAACACTCCAAACCTTCCATTCACTTCATATTCACTATTTGTTCATCATTCATCCATCCCATTTCTTTTTTGAAAAAAAAACAAAGAGAGCATCCTCTCCATTTTCATGAAATTTCCATTTGTAGGTCAGCAAGAAGGACGATCAAAGAGCAAAGGAGGATCACAAAGAGACCCTTGTCACTCACATTTTTATTTTACCACTCATTACCATTCATTCCTCCACCATTTATGTCATTTTTTCCACTCCTTTACTTTAGTTTACAAAGGGATTGTGTTTTCTACAGGATGATCCTGTAGGAATTACAGTGACCAGAAATCCTACAGGAGGCAGTCCTAAGGCAAATAAATGATGGAACAAGGTAGGAGAATGTTGATAAGGGTGTGGAAGACCTTGCCAAACTGAAAAAACAATCAAAAACTATCTTGAATAAGGGGAAGAAGCTAAACTAATGGTCTCAAGAAACAAGGATTTTTCTTTGCACAAATATGTTTTTTGGCTTGTCCTTGCAGAGCTTACAATGAAGATTCTTAATGCACAAGAAAGAGGCCATTAGGGCCATGGATGAGGCACAATGAGGTCACTAAGTTGCTCAGAGGATGAGCAACACTTTCAGCAGGGGGTATGATGGGCCTCTAAATTAGACATAAATTAAGGCCCATGCCTCTAATTTAAAACATAAATTAAGGCCCATGCCTCTAATTTAAAACATAAATTAAGGCCTATGACCATCCTTCAACACTTTAAACCTCTCTTTTTTCATTAGATAATTTATTTTTAACTTTATATTCATTAGGAAAGTTTATGAATAATTGAATATTTGTGCCTAATATTATTTATTTTTTGTGGAATATTATGAGAATATTGGGTAGATTATGAAGAGTTGGAGAAGGAGATAATTTAGGGACTTGTTCCCTACTACTAGAGGATCAATAATCAATAATAAGTCAACAAGATATTATGGAATTATGACACAAATTGTGGAACTCGAATGATTAAGAAAATCTAGGAATGTGTTCCACTAATCAAGGGAGTAGATCCACCAATCAAGGGAGCAGATCCACTAATCAAGGGATTTCGGTGGATAAAGCTTCCTCCATCCATGGGAAATGATTCTTAATCATTTTGTATAAGTACCAAGTCAAATTTGCCTCTAGGGAATGATTGAGAAAATCTAGGAATGTGTTTAATACCATTTAATGCAAATTCCTAGTATTGGGGACTAGATCCACTAATCAAAGGATTTTGGTGGGGAAAGCTTCCTCCATTCATGGGGAACGATTCCTAATCATTTTGTATAAGTACTAAGTCGAATTTGCCTCTAGGGAGGAGTTTTTCATTAGTGTTATTGTGGAGAGAGCTTGTATTTTTGCAGCTCCATTGTATTTTCTTGCAGGGATGTAATTCTAGTGATGAAAATAATGAATATTGGTGTCATGTTCAGCTTCTAAATGTTGTTCTCCTCCACAGGTCTCTGAGTTTCCTTGGACTTGGCCATCCCAGGAACCTCAGAGCCCTTTTGTATAATTTTCTTTCATTTTTTTCATTGCTCATTCACATGCATCTCTAGTTTTTATTTCTTTTTTATTTCTACATTTAGTGTTAATGATTTCTTGTTGTAGGATTGAGTTAAATGGTTGATGTAAGTTCCTTCGTAGGATCACAAACATTATTTCATCCTTGGAAAAGCTTTGGGAGTTCATAATAATCATTGAGTTGCTTGGATTAGTTTTCTTATTCCCAAATCTAGATTGCTGGACCTCCTTTTTAGCGAAGAACAATAAATTTCTGCTATTTTTTAGAGCATGCTAACGAGCTTCAATCGAATTAATTCCACTTACATCAGATCAAAAAAACATTCTAGTTCATAACAAAAATTACCCCATTGCATTTGCACTTGATTTGGTTAGGCATTTCTTAGATTTACTAGCTCACTAGTTCTCAAATTTCTTGATTTTCAAGTAGTAATGTTTTTTTTTGTTTTTTTTGCATGGGTTAACATAGGTCTTTTTGAGTGATTCCACTTGGAATAGGGACCTAAGACATCCTAGTTGATAACAAAATTTGTCCCATCCAATTTGGATTTGATTTGCTTGGTCATTAAACCCTCACCAATTTCATCTTTTCACAAGGGAACTTCTCCAAGCTTTTTGAGCGAATCCATCCATCTCCCGACTTTGGTTTTGAGTTTTGAGTGATCCTAGGAATTTTCTCACTCCATTCCACCCATCACACACCTTTCCTAGACCTCCCTTCACCTCCAACATCTCACATTTTGCTCTCGGCTGTATCCTGTAGGTTTCCTGTAATTCCTACAGGATCATTCTGTAGGTTTCTAGTACATCCTGTAGGTTTTCTTGAAATGGCCTGTTTTGAGGCCGACTTGATTGAAAACCTCTAGGAAGTCACCAAAAGCATCCGAAGGGTCTCCCACACCATCCAACCATCTCCTAACCCTTCCATCCAACCTCCAGCATCCTTAATTCACCTTCCACATCATCAAAAGACATTAGTTTGCATACTTGATTTTGCATGAAAAAACAAAAAGACAAAAACAGATTTATTTCAGTTCCTTTACTTGCACATTAGTGATGTTTGATGCTTCTTACTCCCATTCTTAGATAATAGCATTTGGTTCATGATAATTTAGCGTTATTGCAAAGCATAGTTTCTTGGCAGTTAATTAGGACATGGTGTGATTTAGCATTGAATTTCCGTTTCTTTCCTTGTAATTCTTTCTTGCAATAGGTTAAGGTTCCATTTCAAACATTTCATTTTCTGTAATTCGTTTAGGATTTGACTTCAGTACATGCACTCCATTACATCATGACAGCAAAGGAAGGACACATTGTATGCCGCACATATAGTGCTGACACCTCTTAAGTTTGTACGAACCCCAGGTTGATAATTAAAGTTGGTAGCCTTGGGAGTTGCAGCATTCTTGTTGCAATATCGAGGCTCATCACCCAAAACCCAAAAAAACCTAGAAAGGGTTTCCCTTGTTTCCTACCTTAAAGAATTGACCCTTCACAGCTTGACCCTCCTCCAAATACGAATTTTGCTGCTGTGACTGATCCTGTCAATCTCTGCACTCTGAACTCCAGAAATCCTTCTCAAATGGCCCTCCAAATGATCTCCTAGCTCCCCAACTCCAAAATCCCCGGGATAATGTTGCCCCAACAAATCTCACTCCAATGACTGTGTAGTCATGGAGGAGATGACACAGTCCTGCGTGTGGGTTGGCCCTCTTGTCTGTAGCTACCCTCTACACTCTTGAAAATGGTGAAAGGATGCTCCTGTAGCTTCTCCAGACAATTTCCCTACAACCCTGCTCTACAAATAACCAGTGAATTCTTCCTCTGCACGGTGGTGGCCCCTGGACTGTGTGTTATGCTCTAGAAATGTGTACAACCTGCAACTGATGCTTCTTCCGGTCTAGGTGGTGAAGGAAAGCCTTCCTTGGGTGCCACACAAAGTCCACCGAAGAAAGGTTGAGCTTCTCTCCTTGGGAAGCTCTTGTGCTAAACAACACAATGTTGGCTCAGTTGAACAACTAAGGCAAATTTAATTTTCAAGTAGACAAAAGACACCTACTGATCCTTCATTCCTTCCTTCTATAATTGCTAGCCATGCATTCCTTATGGGCCCCTCCACCAATTCGATTTGCCTCAAGGAATTCGATTTCCTTCTTCCCCAAGTGTGTACTTCATGTGGGCCCCATATTCCACTAGAGCTGCAATTTTTACCTTTTCCTCCTAAGTCCCAATGTCGGAATTGCGTCTTCTCCCAAGACTCATCTCTAATGCTGAAAATCGAAATTGGTGATATTACAGTTGAGACCCTAGTTGTGGAGTTGACAGAAGTGTTTACTCTTTCATGCGAGACGCTGTTCAATTTTATGGTATGTTCTATGCTTGCACAATTACTTCAATAACTTATTAGCGCAATAACAATTCCACTTCAGATTAAATAATAAACTTCAACAATCACTTTATCATTTACTTATTGATAGTAATAGTAAATCGAACATCATCAACAATGTTGATTTCTGGTAGCCTCATATATGATCTAAGTCTCAAAATTTGCAAGGAGGCTTAGACACATGCATTCTCCAATACTCAGTAATCGTTTTGGGAAATTCCACTCAGAGACGGTTTTATTAAAATAATTAATTATTTTTAATGCGACCCTGAGTCTAAACTTAGGAAATTAAAATAATTAATGGGTATTAATCTAAACTATGGGTGTAACTTCTAGAAGAAGACGAGGATGAAGCCAAAATGATCTAAGCCAGTGATTAGAAGTTAATCTAGGCCGTTGGTTGTCCAACACAGAGATAAAAGAAGAGGCTTGAGGGGCACTTGGAGAACACACAGAGGGGAGATCAGAAATTCAATTTTCTGAAGTAGAGCAGCTGCCGAATAGATTTTCGATAGTGATCTTTTGCAGAGAGGGGATGGGATAGTATCTGGTGAGGAGTATTTTCCTGGGCCAGAGAGTACAAGGCAGAGAGGACAGAACGATGTCCAAAGAGAGGCTGACACTGGCCCACCTAGTGGTAGCGCAGAGCCTAGAGGGAGATCGAATTTCCTGCTGAGGAAATAGAGTTTCAGAAGAGGGGAGCCGGGGTGTGAGACCGAGAGGTTGGAAATCGAAGTTTCTGGGCAATAGAGGATAACAAGGAAGAGAAACGCAGTCTCGAACAGAGGTGATGCAGAGACTGCGTAGGGTTAACGCAGTTCTGCGTAGAGGCTGATGCAGAAGGGACACAGAGCCTCTTTCCAGCGAGATCAGTGTCAAATTCTTCCAGTGACAGGGTGAGAGCATCTCACTACTTGTTTTGTCCAGTTTTTCTCTGTATAGGATAGCCAATTGGGCATCCAATGAATTGTACTCAGAAATTACTATTGCTTAATAATAAAACCCTCAGAGCTGCTGCAACGGTTTTCCCGCATTGGGTTTTTTCAGGGACATTTGTCCAAAAATAACTATATAGATGTGTGTTGTATCTCTTTCTTGTTCAGTTTCTTGTTTTGGCATATTATTTTTAAATAGTGACTGCTGCAGTTGTATTTACTTTGATATTTCCCGTAGAACACAGTAAATAACTTGTATGGATTAACAAGTAGGAGAAGTAACATCAGTTTGCTGTAGTAGGGATTCTGGGTTTAGGAATTTTCACAAACAATGCACAAGAAAACACTCCAAGACAATGAACACAGAGATTTAGGTTAATGCCAGGGAAAAACCTCACAAGGGGAAAAACCCAACCAATGCTTCTTATTGATCAATATCAAATGTTCAACAGAGAGAGAAAATTCAATTAAGTACAATGATGACCAACCAATATCCAAAACAAGAAGCCCAATCTGATTTGTCAAAGTCTGCAAATATGAGATCAGTCAACAACAATGAATATGCCCTAACTAGTTCAGTCAACGGTGGTCAAACAACAGTCAAACAACCTCCAATTAATTCAGTCAATGGAGTGAGAAACTCGACGTCTTCAACAGGTCAAAGTCAGCACAAAACAAAGAGAAGATCAGTCGAATTTTGATCAACTATCTACGGTCAATGCTAGTCAACCTGCGCAGAATTCCTTGTTTTGTGTGCTAATGAATGTGGCCTGCCCAAACAGAAATATGCTTGAAAGATCAAAGTCAAAATCTGCTCAGAAATTCAAATTTAACATTGGTCAACGCTGGTCAAAGTTGCAGACAGTTCAGATTTTTGGCCACTTATAATTTCATCCTTCTTCCTTGCACCTGTGAAGAAACTCATGTAATTTTCAGAGCTATCGAATCCAAGAAGATAAGAGAAAAGTGTGATGATGAGATGTGAAAATGAGGTGAACTTGACTTATATCTATAGTGGTTGACGTGGGATGAAAAGTCACGTTTATTCACCAATGGGGCCAACTTGTAGATGGAGGATGATGCTGATTTAAAGAAATGCCATTTGTAGAAGTGCAAAAATTCTGATTTTCAAGACCAAGGAAGATGCCATCAAGGGTGATCCAAACGTGTGAATCAACCATCAAGGAGGGGCTTCCAAGTAGAGGAATTACCCCCTAGTTGCACTCTTTAACAGCCGCAGACTTGTGTGTAAATGTGCAGAGTTTCTAGGTGTCAACAAATCCCAAAGAAGGTCAAGAACACCCTAGCTCAGGCTTAGATGGACGAGTGGAGTGGACAAAAGTAGAAGCAATTGTTGGCGTGGAGGAATGAAGGTTAAGGAGAGTTGTTTCAAGGTTTGGAGCAACAGTATATTGGAGCCCAAGAACAATGATGAGGAGACAACTTAATCACTGTTAGAGGGAAGATCTAAAGATCCCTAGATGAGGGCAGATCTATGAATTCCAAATTTGTGCAATTGAGGAGCATGTTGCAGAATAGAGGCAACAGTATAGGAAGCCCTAGATCTATGTGATTTGAGGGTCAAATCACAAATATTGTTAAAATTTCTAAATAGAAATCCAATTGAAGTGATTAATATTATTTCTTCTACTTATTATCTCAGAAATAAGTTATTCACAGTGTTCTTACGACAAATATCAAAATAAATTCCACTGCAACCTTCACAGTTAAAAGATTGTGGAAAGTAAACGCAAAGAAAAATACTGGCACAAATACAATCACAATGACACAGTTATTTTTGGACAATCGTTCCTGGAAAAAGCTAATGTGGGAAAACCGGTGCAGCAGATGAGGGTTTCTTTATTATTCTTCAACAAAATCTCATGTACAAGTTACAACCAACAAAACAGAAGTGAGGAAATTTACAAATGCTTCCTAAAAAACTCTGATCCAGGAGAAGTACTCCTCTTCCCTCTGAGTCCTTTTGCGTTAGTTTTCCCATGCTGGCCCAGCGTCAAACTGCCCAAGCTGTCCCAACATTAGTCAGCCTCTGCACTGCCTCTTTCTGCGTCACAGCATCAACTCCGTCTCTCCCTGCTCCGCGTCTTCTTGCCTTGCACTCTCGACTGATGCTGATGCCCTCTCTTCTTTTCTCACCTGCAACTCTCTCTCTAATTTGATTTTCTCTTGCTGAACTTCGACTAGTGAGAAAATTGATCTTACTCGGGTTACTGAGTATCTGCCTCTGGTGTGTTCTCCAAGTGCCCATCAAGCCTCCTCTTATAATCTTCTCGTTGATCAATCAACGACCCAAATTAGATCCTAATCAATGGCTAGGATCATATTGACTTGATCTCCGCCTTCTTCTAGAAGTTTCACCTATAATTTAGATTAATACCCATTAATTATTCTAATTTCCTAAGTTTAGACTTAGGGTTCCATTAAAAATAATTAATTATTTCAATAAAATTGCCTTCGGGTGGAATTTCCCAAAACAATTTCTGGGTATTGGAGAATGCATGTGTCTAAGCCTCCCTGCAAAATTTGAGACTTAGAACACATCCGATGCTACCAAAAATCAACACTCCTTCTTAGCGAGAAATGTGCTCTAGTAATGCAACCTGCTAAAGCATCACCCTGTTCTGTAACATCTCCCTCTGCACTTGCTGGTGTCTGACATCCTGCCCACCAACTTCTGCGCAAACGCTGCATCTGTACTGCTGCTTACCTTGCCATTGTCAACATTGCATCCATACTGCAACTCCCTCTGCCACGATAACTGAGAAATCACTTGTTTTTGCTACTGAAATAGATTAATGATAATGATTGTGTTAATTATTAAAAATAGTTTTCTGATCTAAGTATTAAATTTATTTAATATCTAAGTCACCTGACACTTGGATTCGGGATTCGTCGGATTCGGAATTTGTGGTGTCGGATTCAGACACGTTGACCCCCTGGAATAGGACATGTAGGATTCGTTATATATTATTTTTATATATAAATATATATATATTATATATTAAAAATTAGATATTTCTTACACAAATTGTAATTAATGATACAAATTTATTGATTTCAAACATAGATCTTCATCTATAGCATGCATAGTACATACAAAATTCAAATACATGTCAGTGTTACTGGTCACATAAATCATGATTCATAATTCATAACTAAAAGACAACTTACAACTGCAAGATAGTAAGATAAACACACTGACAACTGTAGTTTTCTCATTAAGTCATCAAATCAAAATGTGTTACATAGATACTGCTGGTGCAATGCCAATGGCAAATAGAAATTTGTATCACCCAAAACGAAATGTCCAATTACTGTGTATCTTCTGCAGACAAAGTGCAGCTAGATCACTACATATAATGTACCCAATTAAGGTCATATGATCATGTTTTTTTAGGTCAATGCATCCATTCTTTGTCTACTCAAACAATAGTAGAATTGTCGGTTCATTCTTTAGCTGTTCACATATAAATGAGAGGTAGTTCCCAAAAGAGACAACCAATAGCATTGCAAACACTGAGCAGTCAAATGAATTATATTACATTTCAAAAGATCTAGGCATCACTATTTTACATATATGTATTTTGAGGGCAATTGTGCTTATGAAGAAATTTATATAGTTTCCAGAAACCCCAGGCCTCAAGTTAAATATGATTATATATCTTCTATAAAAGGAATGGGAATGAAGCTTCTATCTTCAGCACAGTGTTGAAACACCTTTGGAACATTGAACAAATACATTATTTTGGACCAACTAATAGTTTCCTTTGGTAGTTTGTTTGCTATTCCCTCTACCTTGACATTTATCTTCTAGTGGGACAGCATTCCGTTTTCCACAAAATAAACCCTTCTCCATTTTCCAACAGCTCAAACAACGCTTGCCAAGTGATAAACAGCGTGGCTGTAATGAACAAATGCAGCCTTTTCTAATCCGCGCAGCTCACTTTTCCGCCAAACGAGTTTTGGAAAACAGGACACGATTTCAAAAATCGTGACATGTTGGTGAATTTCGTGACACACTTGGGATTCGATGTGTCATAATAGGATTCGACGTGTCATGTTTTTTGGACACGATTTTTGGGCGAATCGTGTCCGACACGCCGGATTCGGATTCGTGGACCCTATATAACGAATCTGGTTACTTAGTTTAATACCCATCTACTCTCTTAATTGAATGAACTTAGCTCTTCCTTGAGCCTTTGTGAGTATGTCTGCTACCTGATCTCTTGTGGGGACATACTGTAGCTGCACTACCCCAAGTTGAACATAGTCTCTGATAAAGTGACATCTAATATCAATGTGTTTCGATTGATCATGAAATACTGGATTCTCGAATAGTTTGATATAACTCTGATTATCACAGTAAACCCTGGTCGCTTCCATCCTTTTTCTGAAAAAGCTCACAAGCAGTTTTCTAAGCCATATAGCTTCGCACGTAGCTGTGCTGGCTGCCATATATTTTGCTTCTGCTAAGCTCAGAGCTATCGACTTCTGCTTCCTGTTGCACCAAGATATCATCCCTGATCCAACACTGAAGCAGTACCCCGAGGTACTTTTTTGGTCTACTGAACTACTTGCCCAATCTGGATCTGTGAACCCATTCAATCTGATGTCCTCCCCTTGGGAGTATTTCAACCCATATTCGACTATTCCATGCACATACCTAAGAATGTGTCTAGCTACCGCTCAATGCACCCTTTTTGGTTCCACCATGAATTGAGTAAGAGTGTTGTTAGCAAAGAAAATGTTTGGCCTAGTGTTGATCAGATACATGAGTGACCCAATGAGCTGTCTATACAAGGTGGGGTCCACTTCCTTGTCTTCTGATGCCTCTATTTTCTTCCAGTTGGTGATCATGGGAGTAGCCATGATTCGACAATCCTGCATTCTAAATCTCTTCAGAATCTTTGTAGCATATCTTCCTTGCCTAAGGAAGATCTCCCCATTCTTCTGCCAAACTTCCAACCCTAGAAAATATTGCATCAACCCCATGTCCTTCATGTCGAATTTAGCTTCAAGATTCTTCTTGCAATCCTGTATGAGCCTGGATGACCCTATTAAAAACAAGTCATCAACATATAATACCAGAATAAGTGGCTCATTCTCTACCGTTAAGTAGTAGAGATTGGGATCAACATCACTTTTGACAAATCTCAATTGCTGCAAGTAACTGTCAATTAGACCATACCATGCTCTGGGTGCTTGCTTGAGCCCATATAGGGCTTTCTTTAATCTGCAAACATGAGTTCTCTTTTCATGAGTTTCTAAGCCTTCAGGCTGTTCTATATACACCTCTTCTATCACCCTGTTCAAGAATGTTGTCTTGACATCCATCTGGTGAATCTCCCATCCCATTTGAGCTACTAGGGATATAATGGATCTAATAGAGGTATATTGAGTAACTGGGGCGAAGGTCTCTTCATAGTCTATTCATTCTTTCTAAGCGTACCCCTTTACCACAAACCTAGCTTTGTACTTCTCTATATTGCCATATGCAGCATACTTGATCTTGTAGATCCATCTTGATCCTACAACTGATCTATCATTTGGTCTAGGTACTTGTGATGTAAGCAAGTTCCCTCTGCAGACAGAGGCAACCCCTCTAGCCCTAGAGTGGGTCTAGTCACAACAAAGACAATACCAAAGCAAATTTCCTTAGATGGTTGATGTCATGAAGGCCTACTGTCAAATCCTCGCTTGATGAAGTCCCCGTTGTGTTGCTCCAACTCTTGTTCTTCTAATCACTTCTGTACCTGAAAACAACATACAAAGAACAACAACGAACATAATAGAATACGACAAAAGCGATCTACTTAAAGGTTCAAGGAGCTTCAAGCTATCAATATGCAATTCGACATAAGATATAGGAAATAAACCATTGATTTGTATTAATATAAACTAAAGTAAAACTTACAACCATGCCTCGACGTCGTAAGTCTCCTTGAAGGGTCATGTCAGCATGTCTCCTACCCAAAAAGCAAAATTACGATGCTAGGACACTCATACAATCAAGCCAACTCCACTCAAAACCATCCCAGGCTAAGTTACATAAGAGGCTACTTCCAAACTCTAGCAAAACTCTCTACCTCTAATTCCACTCCAAACTATCTCAGAACTCTTGAACTTTGAAGCTATTTTTCAACTATCTGAAGCTAGCTGATCTCAGCCATGGAGGAGGTATTTATAGGAGGAGGAGCTTCCATAAGAGATGGGAGAAAGAGCTTATCCCTTTGAGAGGTTGCACAAAAGGTGGAACAACCATCCAAAAGGAGAGAGGCGAGCTTATTTGATTCAACAACTGACCCTAGGACCGCCCATGAAGCTGTTACACTTCGAAGCTTCGACAGTTTGTTTAAAAAACTCGCCAAAAATAGCTCGTCGCGAGTGCAACACAGAGACAGAGTGACGACTTCGCTAGGGCTAGTTCAATCTTGGCCATCTTCGCAGGTGGAACAACTGCTGACTTGGGACGACCCAAAAACATAGGTAAAAAAGGGTCTGCTCCAGGAGTAATGAACTGAGGTATTCTTCCTGAGATGACAAGGAAGACATTGACACATAATTTGCAACATGACACAAGGCAGATGTCAATAACACGGACCGACAGTGTCCAGGATCAGGGAATGCGAGTTCGGTGACAAATTACTGTGTAACAGTACTGCTTCCCAGACATCATTCGTCATGATAGAGTTGTATTCTTCTACCATGGCATCCACCCTAACTTGGTGTTGAATGGATTCCTGAAAGCTAAAGGGTTCTTCAACTTGAGCTGCCAATGCCTGGTATCTGTCAGGTTGTCTACGCTGCCTTTTCTTGGTTCTAGGAGCTCTAACAAACTCCTTTGCATCCCTCAGTGTCTGTCATACTTCTCTGTTGGTTCTACCACTGGTGGTGGGAGGCTCAATCAACTCCTCCTCCTGATCTTGTTGTTCCATCTGCTGGGAACTATCTAGATTTCCTCCTTCTGAGGAAATATTGGTACTGGTCACTATACTCGATCCATGTGTCTATCCTCCTACTTGTCCTCCTTGCTGCCCCTACTCCTCCTAGACTAGTGGAACATCTCCTGACTGATCTTCTACTGGCATCTCTCGAGATTTCCTGAAGGCTCTATCCTCCATGAACTTTGCATCCTGTCTCACTACAATCTTCCTGCTACTAGGAATGTAGATTCTGTATGCCTTTGAGGTCTCACTATATCCTATGAGATACCCCTTTTCTGCAGTTTGATCCAGTTTACTGCGCTTTTCATCTGGAATGTGACAATATGCCATGCTTTCGAATATCCTGAGATGACTGACATTCAGCGTCTTCCCTGTGAAGACTCCTTCGGGCGTTTTCTTCCCCAATGCTCTATGAGGAGTTCTATTCTGAATATACACCGTTGTGTTGCAAGCTTCTGCCCATAAAAACTTAAGTAGATCCTAATCATACAACATAGCTTTGGCAGCACCAACAATAGTACTATTTTTCCACTCTGCTACTCCATTATGCTCCGGATTATATGGAGCTGTCCACTCTCTTTTGATTCCCTCATTTGCGCAGAAATCTGTGAAGTCTTTGTCCATATATTCTCCACCATTATTTGAATGAAATACCTTTATCTTTTTCCTTGTCATATTTTCAACGAGAGCCTTAAACTCTCTAAATCGATCAAAGGCCTCATCCTTGGTCTTTAAGAAATAGATCTGGGTTTTTCTAGAGTGATCATCAATAAAAGTGACAAAGTATTCGCCACCACTAAGAGATCTTGTTGACATTGGACCATAGATATCTGAGTGTATCAATCCCAATACACATTCTGCTCTGTTGTTACTTATGGAAAAAGCTGGTTTAGCGTACTTCCATGTAATTAAGTGTTGTCATGTTTAGGGTGGATTGGACCTTGGTAGTCAAAGCGTTGACACCAAGCCCTAGTTTGTATTCTTCTATTAGTGTGATTGTATGAGGGCCATAATCCCTGGTACGTGAGCCCTAGACTGTTGTATTATAGTTTGTTAATATAACAAAGAAGGGTTTAAAAAAAAAGTAAAAAATTGTCATGTGCACTAGTTGATTCACTGATATATGTGGTGTTGATTTGGGGTAGCATCAGATGTGCTCTAGCCACGAAAATTGGTGGAGAGGCTAAAGCACATGAGATCTCCAAGTCCCAGAAATGGTTTGGACAGATTGTACTCGATTTGGGAGATATTAAAATAATTAATATTTTTAATGGAGTTCTTAAGTATAAACTTAGGGAAAATAAAATATTAATGGGTATTAATATAAAACTGGGTTAGAAGGTTCCAAAAGTCATGAATCAAGCCAAATCTAATCTTATTCGTTGATTAGAGATTTAATCTCGGGTGTTGATGGACCAACAAGAAAAGTATAAGAAGAGGCTTGAGGGTTAGTTGGAGAAAACACCAGAGTGATTAGTCATTCATTTTGCTAGAGCGGGGTTGCTAAGCAAAGTTGAATCAGTGATCAACAATGAGGGGCAGTGAGTACGAGGCAGAGAGGTAGGGACAATACTGGGAGACCAGCACAGAAGCAGAGAGAGCGAGAGCAACAGCCAGTCCAGGCTACGCAAAGCCCAGAGGGACTGTGTCATCCACGCAGAGGGTCCCAGAGGTTGCGCAGTGCCTCAGAGGGCTGACACAGAGGGTCCTGGGGTTGACGTAGGTCAGCAGGAGGCTGACGTAGTGGCCAGAAGGGCCAGCGTTGAGCTTCAGTTGTGCAGGAGAGGGTTTCGTGGGACAAGCTTTCTGAATACCTGTGTTCGAATATAGAGGTATTGCTGCCATATAATTTTCTCTGTCAGGTGAGCCGGTTAGGCACACAGTTGTACTCAGAAAAACTGCATAATAATATAACCCTCAGAAAAGCTGCATCGGTTTTCCCGCATTGGGTTTTTCCGGGGACATTCGTCCAAAAATAACGGTGTCACTTGTGTGCTTATTTTCTTTCAGTTGTTGATTTGTAGATGTTGTGACTGTATTGTGTTTATTTCGGTATTTAAATGTATTAAATAACTTGTTTGAATTTAGACAAGTAGAAGAAATAAACCAACAAAATACATATTAATTTTCTAACGGATAGACTTAGAAAATTCAACATGGTATCAAAGTGTGGTTGCAGATCATAGAAAAACTGAAGGCATCAAATAAGCAGATTCAACTGTCTCGAGTGACAGAGTTGATCCTTGCCGAAAGCGACAAAGGAAGGAGTGATGCAAAGGGATTGCGTCATCAGTCTCGGCCAGAGAGAGGCCAGCATAGAGGCTGAGGAAGGCAGAATCAGAGTCACGCAGAGGCCAGGAGGGCTGACGCAGTTGGCTGAGGGTGCTGATTTGCCAGTGCCGGGATTGCGCAAAGCTAAGAGGCTCAATCCTTCAGTTGCTGGGGCATAGGAGGCTGTGGGTAGTTTGCGGAGCAAAGCTGGTGGGGTACTGTGGTCAGAACAATACCTAATAGGGCAAGACCAAGGTAGAGGGAATTGTTGCCGAGGCGGATTTCTAGCCAAAGAATCCGGATCAGTGTTGCAGTTGCACAAACAATCGGAGAGGGGAAATTTGACGTTGGCAGAAGGATTTCCAGGAGGGAAATCGAGACTTAAAGGGACCGAAGAAGAGAACTTCCAGATGGGAAGTTGAGAGACTCAGCAGGAGTTGAACATAGTACTTCTAGGCGGGAAGTAGAGAGACTCGGAGGAGTCGACAGAGAAGAGCAGAGAGATGGCCGTGAATGGGCTGAGGGATCAAGATAGGTTGGACAGAGCGTCCAATTTTGTGGTTTGGAAGGTTAGGATCCTGTCCATTCTAGACAAATATCGCATCAAGGCCTTCGCCTTGAAAGTAGTGGCGATCCTAGTTGACCCGACTGAAAATGAGAAGTACGAGGAGGCAATGGCCAGGGCGAAGTGCATCATCCTTGATGGGGTCAAGGATCATGTGGTCCAACATATTGTCGAGAAGGAAACAACAAATGAGATGTGGGAAGTGTTGACCCTGCCGCCTACACCTACCTACAAGTCAGTGAGAAAAGCCTTCAACCCCACAAGGTGTGGTTGGTGGCAGGGAATTCAGAGAAGGGGCTGTCACACTAATCCCAACTCTCTCCGTTTGAACTATCTCCTAGGTTAGCTAAGGGGGGTGGTCCCTAATGAAAAGTTAAGCTAAAAACAAAGATGCAAGTTTCTAGGAGAATTGTTAGAGTTAAATAGATTATTTATCTAAGATTTATAAGCAAAACCTGATATGAGCAATAGCCATAAACACATAAGATAAGCATGAAACACATAAACAACCAGTGCCTTCAAAGCATTGCTCTTTAAGAAATGAAAATTTTTTTATTTTATTTTATTTTTATTTGCTTAGAATGAAGTCAAATGCTTTCAAATGAAAGAAGAAAATATGCGATAATTTTTCAAGATAGAAAACAAGCAAAGGGCTCAGGAAACCCCCTCTTAAACAAATCTTTTGATGTCTTATGAGATTGTTGGCTTGAACAACTTGTGGGACCTTTGATATCCTTGGAGGTGACTATTCCAACCGAAGAAGTCCTCACACTCCAATAGAGTTGGCAACCTATCCCTTGAAAACACAAAAATGCTTGCAAACCAATTGTTAGTGCAAAAGAGACTTGGCATATAGAGACCAAGTTGAGCTTGTCATTCAACCGAGAATGACAAGCTACAACAAGAGTACAAAATATACCAAGCCCAAAGGAGATTTGAGATAGCTGCAAATCTCTCCTCCCTAGACAATAATGCCCTCAGGCAAATGCACAAAGAAAAACAACTAGATAGCAAATGTAAGATCAAATGAATAATAACATCAAACGACACAGGTATACCTCATCAACCAAAGAGTGCACCACAAGAGAAGCCAATAACCCCAAAGACTTTTATTTATTTTTATGAGAGATGAGTACGAAATCCAGCAGAGTCTCCGCAAGCCCAACAGCTCCTTCTATGATATTAAAATGAGAGCTCAAGACTCATATAAATAAGAAAATGGGAGATGATCCCAAGGAAAATTCCAATGACAAGTGGCAATCAGGTGGAGATCTCAATGCTCCAACGAATTTCCAAGTGGCTGCTTGACTGCTGTAGGTGGCAGCCTTGACTGCTTGACTGTCCATCGAATATCTCTTTAAGCTGCCAGCGTATCCCCTTAACTGATATACGCATTACTTTGATTGGATAAATGTGAAACTTAGTGGGAGTAAGTAGGAAAAATATCCCACTCAACTGGCTGTTAACCCAAGCATAATGAAACAGTGATAAACACGTGTTACATTTGGCTGTCTATAGGCTGGAGTAGACTGCTGCGTATAAACTTCCTTTGGCTGGCAGTAACATATCCCTTTTGATCCCATTGGCTGATACGTATGTGAGTGGGAGACAAGTGGGAGTAAGTGGGGGACAAGAACTGTCCCATGTGGCAGTTCTGTCCCACTCAAACCTTTCCAAATCCGTGAAATAAATGATGCACAAACTGCTACGTATAAACCTCTTTGCTCCATGAGTTTTAGTGGGAGACAAGTGGGAGACAAAGTCTGTCCCATGTGGCAGTTTTGTTCCCACTCAAACCTTTCCAAATCCGTGAAATAAAAACTGATTTTCTGATAATACGTTGGCCTTTTTTTGACTGATTTGTTGACCTCCAAGGTGGATGCCATGTCACTCAGCTTGTCCCCCACTCAAATATTTTTATATTGATTTCTTTTATCTTATGTGCCAAGTCACTTTATTATCTTCCATGTTTAAATTAAATCAACCTTGGAACCTAAAACATTTGTTGTACCGCATGAACTTCAACGTGATGCTTGTTGACTGCTTTTAGACCACCCTTTGACTTTCTTTGACTTTGAGTTGAAACTTTTGACTTGAGCCTGTTATACCTTATGAGGTGGGTCCCATATGCTTGCCACATCACCTTTGACTCTCCACATAATTTCCATGTCAAAATTTGACTTATTTTGACTTTGGAAAAATTTATAAATTTTTCCAATTATTCATTTTTTTGAATTTTTTCTTCATTTTTGCTATTGTCACTTGAAAAATCGGCTTTTGAGGGACTCTGAGTCATTTTTTGACCCCCAAAGTAGGCTCTAGGAGAATGCTAGGCCTCTGAGGATGAATTTCGAGTGGTCATACGCCCCAGAGGCTTCCTAAGGCCACTTATTTATGCTTTTACATAAAAAATAATTAAAAAATCCCGTTTTGCGGGAATTTTTAACTATTAAAAAATCCTACTTAGACCTAGCCAAATTCCACGAAACTTTTTGTGTGATCTAGTATGGTAATATACATCGACCCTAGACACTAAGATGTGTCAGGGGCTCAATCTTCAAACCGTCACCTCGGCTTTGGGGTGTGCACGAGTGAAAAAATCCAGAGAATTATCCGCCTCTGAAAAAAGAAGGGAAAAGAAGGGATAATTAACCGGATAAAAAAAACACTCCAAGGTGTACTCGTTTGCTGATCGAGTCCCACATCCTAGGCCTGTTACAAATTCAAGAAACATCATACTAGCATCACTTATTACAATTCCCCGTAGGGTGTGGAATCTGGGTACAAAGAAGAAATATGATGAGAAGATAGAAGGAGAGTTAAAAAACTCTATTGAATGATGACATCTGATGGTACAAGTGTCCTCTGTATCATCCTTGGGCATGGAGTCGTCACATAATCATCAGGTGCTACTCCAGTAGTCAACAAGGAGCACATCCTCAAAGATGACTATAATTCCTTTTGGAATACACCGATCACATATTATTGAAATTACTACCATATTGACATATACCATCACTATGGGATATACCTAGTCCCATATACTGTCCAAGTTTCATTATCATATCAAATTACTATCAAGTCAATCAATGTTGCATCATACCACTGACATATCAAGCATATGTTCGAGAACTTATACAAGAGTATATATCATCAAAATCACACCCAAATTGTACATATTCCGATCACTGTTACTCATGCAAGCATTGCGTAACTACTATACATTACATACCTCTCAATTTATATTAAATGTGTCTCTCGTAGCATGTCCTAGATGTAATGTAACAATTTGGATGGATTGTAACAGCTCAGATCTTGACAGGGTAAAACTCAGGTCACAATCATATTACTATCTGCCATGTCATACATATAGTCTGCTATGTCATACATACAATCTGCCATATCATACACACTGTTTACCATGTCATACATACCAAGGGTGTCTACCATGTCATATATACACTGTTTGCCATACTGTCTGCGATGTCATACATATCAAGGGTGTCTTTCATGTCATATACACTGTCTGCCAAGTCTTCTATACGAATCGCTGTTAATGACATACATATTATAAGGGTGTACTAAGACTCGCATCATTATTTAGCAATTGTTATAGCAACTTTGGATCATGTACCTTGCTACAACATACTCACATACACACTCCAGTGTACTTCACATCATATACTGTCATACTTTAGGAGACGGCTTCGATTATCACATACATACTATGTTGTACATTCTATATGCAATATATACCAGTGTTGAGAAAATCTCGATAACACCCGATTTTATCTTGAAATCACAATTTTTTGGCCTAGCTGATGTTTGCCGATTTTTACAGATACTTTTATTGATCTTAATTTTGCCTATGTCTGCCGATTTTTACCGATATTTTCCCGATTTTTACAATTTTTTGGTTTTCTAGACCCTTGCTGATTTTATCCCGATGCCAATGTTCGCAACATTGATATATACTCTTTGCAATTTGAGCACTCCATATAACATACCTTTGTCACTAGATCATGTAAACTATGTAATGCATGGATCAAGCAATTGTAGCATTTTTCACCTCAGAACAACTCGGATCTTACAACAACATACTCACTGTAAACATCTGGCAACTTTGAAGTATACTTTTTAACAACCCTAGTATCCGACTCAGATCATTTTGAAGGATCAGGCACGGACTACAGATATCAGTCTCGGATCTTCTCGGACCACAAGCAAGCAAGGTTCTCCAAATAATTCGAATAAGGGGCACAGACCTTAGAGCCTCTGAACTTTGTTCTTTGGATCTAATCATTAGTATAGGATTTGAACTTAGATCAGGTTTTAGAAGAGATGGAGAATGAAGGTCATCTTCATTTGTTTACCCTTCAATTGCCTTGGAGACCTTGCCACAGAGCTCACAGGTAGTTCATAGGCCAGTATCATGTCACAGGGCATTCACTTTCTTCAGAGAGACAATGCCTCAGGTCTGCAAGCGTATCGATGCCATTTAGGAAAAGTTGTCCTTCTCTTGACAACCACTACAAAAGGATTTTGGCCCTTCTCATGTAGTCATATAAATGTTTCAAATTATTTTCCATGTAAGAGCCTCGGATCTCTGCTGTGGCTTGGACTAGAACCTCAGACCATCGTAATGCTATAGAATAGAAATTCAGAGGTCTGAAACTAAAGGGTAATAGTATGCCTATACAAAGAATTTTGACTGTCCCTCCATAGAAGTACCCCTCTCAAACTCAAATTGATCTTGGCTTATAACTAGGCTATACTACTCTTGAATCCAACTTCGCTCTGATACCATGTTGAAATTCTATTGTTGCCATGACTAGAATAGTTTTTCACAATTGATAACTACTTCTATTGATGCAAACAGTTCCTTCTTTATACTTTAATCAACAAGTAGCTATACATGAAAAATTTCAACCGTTAATTCTTCAACAAGAGCAGTAAATAAAGATCATAGTAGACAATGAACAGTAGACAATAAACAAGAGACAAGAGACACCAAGATTAGGCTCATTGCTAGGACAAAACCCACAAGGGGAAAATGCGAGAGAGGTTTTGTCCATCAAAGTTATATCAAAATTGTTCCAACAAATCCAAAAACAGTCTTCAATGAAATACCTGTCAAATTCTGCCAATAGTAAGAGAGATAATCAACTTTTGTCCAATGAATAAGGTTTGCACAAAGATGCCAAGATTATGGTTTGAGATCCTTGTCACAAGAGGCCAAAAATAGTCCTGAAATGTCCACAGAAGCTTGGCCCAAATTTACTGTCAAAAAACCTCGGTCAACCCAAGTCAACATCTTGCAAAAGAACGAAATCACAGTCCCAAGAATCAACAAACTTTGAAGAGGTATTCAGCTTTCAAAGAGATTAGGTTTGCGGTGGAATGAACGTGAATAAACCCAAGCCAAACTTCAATGTAGATACCAAAAGAAAGTCAAAACAACTGTAATAGTCCTCTTTCCGTCCTTTGCATGTGTGGTATTACTTGTCTAATTGCAAATCGAATGCCTGATGAGTTGGTTGGCGAAATGAGTGCGAAAGAGCTCATATATATAGGCGTCATGTGTGGGCTAATTAGCCCTAATGGGGCCAACATGAAGATCCAACATGAAGATCCCTTTGGAGCTGACTTGTAGGTCTGTTTGGGCCAATTTTTAGATGACACAAATTAATTTCTTCTTTATTTTTTTGCAATGAAAAATGCCGAGTATAGCTACATTATTTTTCAATAGTTAGGATTTTTCACTATAACTTATTGTTTTGGATCTTTGAGACCGTGAAATTTTGAGGAGACGGAGGTGAGATCTCTGGGTACATGTGGTCAAAATTTCAGACATTGTTACGTTATACTTTCTGAGATATGCCATGTGGAAGTTCAGGTTCCTGAATGCTCCTAAAATCAGTTTCAAACAGATCAGTGTTGTAATTTTTCTATGGCTTATTTTTAGGTTGTTTCGGACTATGAAATTTTGAGGAGATGGAGGCGAGATCTATGGGTGCATGCAGTCAAAATTTCAGAATTTGGTTTGCTATACTTCTAGAGATATGCTTTGTGGAATTTAGTGTTTTTGTATGGTCCTAAAATCAATGTCAAACAAGTCACTTTGACGTTTTTGCTATAACTTTGTTTTTGGGACTCTTTTCAAACTGTAAAATTTTCAAAGCCCTGAGAAGACATACAAATGTCCCTGTAATGTTCCAAATTGAAATTTACAGCAAATAACAAAGTCATGTACAAGGAAGCAACAACAATAAACAAATTCCAAACATGCACATCAAAATACACAAGAAATTGAGCCAAACCACTGAGCCATTTTATTAATATAGAAATTTGAGTACATAAATGGCAAGGAATGATAGAACCTAGGCTTGCTAATGCAAGCATGCGATACCTAGGTGAAGATATAAGCAAACTCCAATTGAAATGGCTCAATTAGTCCCAACCAGTGTTGCGGGGGAGCCCCCCCCCGATCCGGCTCCCAATCCGCGCTCCGGGCTGGAGCGACTCGGGAGCGGGTTGGCAGCACGGCGATTTCGGGAGTGCGTTCCCTTAAAAAAATTTACGCTCCCTACCATTTTCCAATTTGAACTAGGGAGCGTCGCTTTGGGAGCGATTTTTCCAACCCGGGAACGGTCGGGGAGTGATCGCTCCCGATCGCTCCCGGCGGCGGTGAGCGACGCCTGCAGAAAAAAAAAAAAGTGACGGCCGACCAGGAAAAAAAATCTGACGGCGAGGAAAATAAAGGGAGGGAGGGAGGGAGGGAAGGGAAAGGAGGGGGGTAATATAAATAAACACTCTCCCTCATTCATTTCATTTTACATTTGAGAGAGTGAGAGTGAGAGAGAGAGCAAGAGAGTGAGAGAGCAAGAGAGAGCTAAGAGCAAGGAGAGGCATCCAAGGGGAGATTGAAGAGCTTGCAAGGGGAGATTGGAGGCAAAAGAGGTAGGCTCTACACTCTATTCTAGCAATTTTTTTTAATGTTCATTCCTAAATAAATAAATAATTTTTTTTCTCTATTTCCCATTCCATTTTTTTGCAGATTCAAAACTTCAAATTTCAAACATCATGGTTATATTTCTTGGCATTTTCTTCTTCTTGGTTCATTTTTTTGGTTATTATGGTGTTGGAGAGTAGAAAAAGGAGGGTTGAAAATGAAGAAGGGGATGAAGAAGTGGGTTATAGTGGATATGATGAAAACCCCGGAGAGGAGTACCTTGGTGAGGAGAAGCTGGAGGAGAGTGAACACGAGTCAGCTCAAAAAACTAAACAAGACCAAACCCTATTGTGGAAATATGTTAATAGGCCTGAAGCAGGGAAAGGGGGTGGAACCACTAAATTTCATTGCCCCCATTGCAACAATAATTAGACAGGTTCATACACTCATGCCAGAAAGCACTTTTGTGGGAAAAGGCCATGGGATGGAGATAAACAAATAGGAATCAAAACTTGTACTGGTGTGTCAACAGCAAATAGAGCCAAATACATAAGGGAAGAGGAGGAAGCCCAATACAAATCTAAAAAATCAAAGGGTTTCTTTGAACTAGGCTCACAATCACATGCACAAAGAACTCCTTCAGCATCCTCCCATGTCAGTGGATATGGAGGCACAAGGTCACCAAGTTTAAGGCGTAGAACCATATCAAATTTCCTTGATGAAGGGTGTAGGAATGATGTGGATTCAAAAGTTTATAGGCTTCTCTATGCATGTGGGATACCATTCAATGTTCTTCGCTCACCTTATTGGCATGAAATGGTTTCTGCCATAAATGATGCCCCTAAAGGATACAAGAGCCCTGGGTATGACAGGGCTAGAACCGTTGGACTTGATCATGAAAAAGCAAAAATATCACATTCTTTGAGTAGAATGACAAATTCTTGGACTGACCATGGGGTGTCCATTGTATTTGATGGATGGACAAATGTAAAAGGCAAGCCATTGATAAGTTTTCTTGCTGTGTCTGTTAGTGGTGCCATCTTTCTTTCATCATATGATTACTCAAACAACTTCAAGACCGACATCAACATTGCAGAACCATTACTTGAAACAATTGAACGTATTGGGCCATACAATGTCATCCAAGTCATCACTGATAATGCTCCTGATTGTAAGGCAGCGGGAGCAATTATTGAGGATAAATACCCCAACATATTTTGGTCCGGGTGTTTGGTTCACACAATGAATCTTTTGATGCATGATATTGTTAAGAACGAAAACCAACAATACAAATGGATTGGTGATTTGTACAAGAGAGGGAAAGAAATGATAAAATTTATTACAAATCATAGCAATACCCATGGCCTTTTCCGCAGTCACTCAAGATTGGAGTAGTTGAAGATTGCGGGGACTAGATTTGGTAGCTATTACCTCACCTTCAGGCACCTTTTGAAGGTAAGAGAATCATTGGCTAGCATGGTATCAAGTCCACACTGGCAGGTATTAAAGGAAAAGGCTACAAATGCAGTTGACAGACAAGGTTTTGAACAGGTGGAGGAGATCGCTCTTGATGGTATGTTTTGGGCACATGTGAGGCAAGTATTGGAATTCACCAAGCCCATTTATCACATGATTCGGTTTGCAGATACAAATAAACCAGTGATTGGGGAGGTGTATGAGCAGATGAATACCATGTTGGGGCAAATAAAAGATATTGTTCATAAAGATGATCCCAACTTGTATACACTGATTCACAATTGTGTGTGTACACGGTGGGATAAACTTAATGTTCCATTACATGCCTTGGTGTATATCCTTACGCCAAAATACTACTCTGCATCTTGGTTGGGCCAACCTGCACCAGGGGGTGGGGTTAGGGTCAAACCCCATATAGATGAAGAGGTATCCACAGGATATTTGCAAGAATTAGACAAGTTGATACCTGACATGGAGGATTGTGCTAGTCTGCGTCTTGAATTAGGAAGATACTTTAGTTACATTGGTTTGTTTGGTTCCTTCCATGCAATGGCAGGTAGAGACATATTTGATGCTATCACACGGTGGAAAGCATATGGCAGCTAGGGACTTTTGCCAAAATTGGCAAAAAAAGTTCTCTCACGGGTTGTAAATACTTCTTTTGCAGAGAGGTGTTGGAGCACCTACAACTTCATACATAGTGTGAGAAGAAACAAACTCAATTAAACCGGGCAGAAAGCTTGGTTTATGTACACTACAACTTGAGGTTGTTGAGTCATTACTGTGATCAGGCTTATGAGGATCCAACATATAAAATTTGGGACAACCACCCAGAGGATGATAATTTGGAGGATGGCACTATACATCTTGAAGAACTGGAAGCAGAACTTATGAGAGAGGAAGATGAAGCAACAACCATGCCACCTCCACCATCCAGTAGTAGTGCTCGAGTTCTGAGTCTTGTTCCTTTGCTGTCACCGCCTCCATCTACACCCTCACGTGGAGGGCATGTGCCTTCTGGTTCTGGTCGTCGGTCTGTGTGGGAGGAGACTCCTTGAAGACCAGCATGATCTGCTCATACATCAGACACTTCTCGTGGCAAGGGCCACCTGAAGTAGTAGATGATATATTTACAGTTTACTTGTCTTTTCTAGTTTCTAGTAGTTTTCATAACTGTTGACTCTTTCATATTTATTATGATATTTTATGTAAACAATATATGACAATTTAAGTTTGAAGTTTGAA
>APFE030858509.1:5877-27525 GCA_000404065.3 Pinus taeda
ATTCTGCCTCTTGTATTTCTAGGATCCGTGACAAGGACTCTCTAGTTCTCCAACTCCGTATGTGTCTCTCGTTCTTCACTTTTTCTTCCCATTCCTCTAACAGATTTCAAATTTCTTCATTTGTTCCCTCCCGGTAGGCAGTTGTTGCTTCACTAATTAAACATCCAACAGGCTTCCGACCTCGTCGGACACTTGAAGGACCAGGTTCTGTGTCATGCATGGTCTCTTGAGGTTTCTTACCTCGGCCTCGCGCCTTTGTAGGTTGAGCCATGGTATCACTGACCCAGTCCTGTATAATGCGACAAACTGTAACCTGTTCGGTCTTGGAGTTACCTTGTGTCGGGGTGGGTTTACCACGCGTCATACCTGTTTTACATAAAAAACATTCAATTGACCAATTAAACTTCAATTTATTACAACAAAGTTCATGTACACGGGTGGTAGGGTTGTGTCGCTCCATCCCTCCAACTTCATACCCCCCCGATGTTTGCAGTAACATGCCCCTCTTAGTTGAAGGCAAGTTCCGCAGAGAGGACTTGCCCATGTAGTGCACCAGAGGTTGCAAGTCCCAAAAGACACCCCCCTTTAACATCACTCATGCATGCAATATCTCCCCGATTCCAGTTACAGAGATCCAACTGCCTTCGAGCCATTGGCCCAACCTCGCTGACATGCCCTTTGTTACCCGCCCGACAAGAAAAAAGGTAACCCAACACAGGTGGCCAACCATTTGTGAGCCCCGTAATGCCACCATCGCCAACCCTCCTTCCATATCCAGTCTCAATTCCCTATCAGGTTTCCTACCCATGATAATTCTCCTCCTTCTCCCTCATTCCCAGGTCCCTGCAAACCCCCCTCCGACTGTGCATGGTCATATCACAGAGGTTTCCTCTCAGAATGCGAGTGTATAGGCAGACATTATCCCAATAGCCCAACCCCCCAACTTCTCCAGTGACACAACTGCGTGCTCCTACACTATGCTCCCTACCTATAGCTATCAAAATTCCCATACAAGAAAGGAGTATCTCAAAGTAGAGCGTGATGGTAAGGATGCCCAGCGGTTGCCTAAGGCAGAAGCAGACTATCACCACTAGACTATGCCCCCAACCCCTCACATCCTTATGTTCCTTCCCCAAAATTATTTCCCTCTCCCTCAGACGAAACTAGAAACAGGGCACCATAATGAGATAAGATAGATGACCAATAACATACCTGATTTCCTTCGCGTGCAGGTGGTGGAGTTTCTGCTACTCGTGGAGCCACTGAACCAACCCACCACTCCAATCTCCTTGCACTTGGTCATGTTGGTTCTCACTAGACTTCTCTCCAGGGTGATTACAAACTACAACTCTTCCCCTCCTCTCACTGCCACCTTTTCTTAATCCATTGTCCATCATCATACAAAGGGCCACCGCACCCATCGCCTCGAGCGGTGGTTCTATACCTTGTAGTACCAACCATTATCCCCGTCTTAATGAGGTGATCTATCGGCTCGCACCCCTATCGGGGGAGTTTTATTACTTTTTAATTTGACTCACATATATTTTTTTCTTATTTATTTTCTTGTTAATTTTTAATTTGACTCTATTTTTTTCCTTCACCTTTCTATAATTTTGTTTCACCAGAAGCAACAACTATATATCTTTCTTATTTTCAATTCCACTGGAAATGCTACCATGCATCCTCCGCTTCTTTGCGACAATGTTTGCTATTGTTTCCTTTTCCCTTTTGCGTTTAGTTTCCATTTCCTCCCATGAATTGTTGTTGTTT
Organism: Pinus taeda; assembly: GCA_000404065.3. Classification (NCBI taxonomy): domain Eukaryota; kingdom Viridiplantae; phylum Streptophyta; class Pinopsida; order Pinales; family Pinaceae; genus Pinus; species Pinus taeda. The sequence goes on from APFE030858509.1 coordinate 7,648, forward strand.
TCGATAAGAAGAAACGTATTTGAAAAATACATGCAAAACATGCAATCATCAAGGATCGACAACTTGGAGAAGATGACTAAGTACTCTGAATTAATTCTCATGCCATCTCATAATCCATTGCATATTTTTGTTATACACAATGGATGAATTAATCAATGAAACTTTTGTTGGATTCACCACTTTCTTCCCCAAAATTGGCAACCAATGTAATAATAAATACAAGGGAGCCTGCAATTTCTTGTTCTTGAAAGCTAAAGTACAATAGATAAGAAGAAAAAGAAAGAATTCTGCTACAAGGAGGCAGGATCTACATGTGGTTTTTGCAATTGTAGCTTCGCCCACCATTCCCAACTCTTCTTTAGCTGAAGAATTTGACAAAGGGCGTGAAGTAGAGGAGAGTGGGAAATTTATATGGAGAGATCATTGGTATCTAGTTTCTTTAATTGAAGACCTGGGCCCTAATATTCCCATGCCTTTCTAGCTCTTGGGTCACGAGATTGTTCTCTGATAGGAGGTTGAGGGAAATTGGAAAGCCTTTGAGGAGAACTGCCCCCACAGACAGGGAAATTGGAAAGCCTTTGAGGAGAAGTGCCCCCAAAGACTTTCTCATCTCTCGATAAATTGTTATTATTTATGCTATACACAAAGATTAGTTTTTTATGGGCTTGGAATAATTTAAATGATAATTATTATTGTTGATTGTAGGAAGGGAGATTTGATGAGATCGCATGGCGTAAATGCTCCTATCATGGTTGGTATTTCAAGGCAGATGGCTCCCATGCTCGAATCACATAGGCTGCATTCGAAGGACTTGAAGCTCTAGTTGTGAGGGACTTGAAGCTCGAGTTGTGAGGTCACCTCGAACTTATGTAGTGAGCTTCTGGACAACTATCTACTGTAAAAATTAATTTTTTCACCCATAGTTTTATTTTAGACGTATTTTTGAAAAGGAATCATTTAAATTGTGTATATGTTTTTGTTTATATTAATCTAAAGTTTCTTTTTAAATATCATTATTTATTTACGTAGTTGAGCATATTGGTATTTTATTTTCTAATCCATTTCACTCAATAAAAGCTATCCTCACTTGATCATATTGCTATGGTTTTCCATTTCATTTCACCCATTAAAATTTATTTGTTGTATATAATGTTTCTCGTTTACTATTATAGTATAGGATAAGTATGTGTTGCATAAATTATGATTTTCTTTATAGTTAAAGTTAGTATATTATAATTGAATAATGAATATTATAATTTGAGAGATAACAATAAAATTTTTGTTTCATATCCACTGTCTTCACTGCCACAAAAATTATTAAATTCATCTCTATATCAATCATGTACAATGCCCATGAACATTGTAGGAGACAAATGTTCATGCAAAACAAGTTTCATGGAATTCACATCTCATTCAATTGAAACTAAGCTTCTCCATATCAATTTGAATGAAACATTGCCAAATAAATACAGTTATAGAGCTTCATCACAACTAATGAGGTAGGATGCTCACCTAATAGCACCATTTTAGCCCAACATTTTCACTTTCATATCTATTTTTTCATGAAGGCTTTAATTGACAGGCTTGTAGCTTGTCACCAGTCTAGACTACCATTTTTAGCGCAACATTTTCACTTTCATATCATTTTTTTAAGAAGGCTTTAGTTGACATGCTTGTAGCTTGTTACCAGTCTAGACTCCAATTTAGCTACTACGTAGCACTTGTTAACAAAACATTTTGACTGGGTCGAATTATATAAAAATAAAAACAAAAATAAAATATAAACATAAAATTAATAATATAATTATTATTAATAATTAAAACAACTAGATCCATCTTAACTCTGGATCAAATCTTTTGAGATGAAAATCTCTTTTAAATTGAAAAGAGATTTGATTCATCTCAGTTTTTAATAGATACAAAGTTAAGATGGATCTAAGCTAATAGATATACACATGGGAATATCCACCTTGGTGTGGTTGTACTATTTGAGATAGGAGTAGTAGGAAATAGCATTTTTCAAGGCATTTTTTTCTGGTTAATTTTAACCAAATTCCAAGAGTTTAAGTGGTTTAATATGTAGAATTCTAGTGTCTCAAGGGTTTTTTAAGATGTTGAATCTATTAATGTATTCAAAAAATATTTCAAATAACAAAAATTCACAATCTTGCTTGAAATTGTATCATCGAATACCTGTGAAAAAACTATTTTATCTATAAATTAAACTAAGAATTTTAGATATACACATAAAAATATCCACTTGTAAATAACATATAACTAATATATAAATAGTTAGAATCTAATGACTTTAAAATTTAATGAGTTGTATACCAACCTTAAAATTAAATTTAAGGAAATCATAATATTAAATATTGCATAGTAGGGATGTAAATTTGGTAATAGAAATAGGGAACTTTCAAGAAGTATTAGGAAAATGGTTTTTTTATAATAAATATTAGTGGGAATTTGTGTTGTTTTCATTATTACTTTGGATGAATTTGTTGGTTATCCCTAATAATTGATTGGGGATTTTTAAAAACTTCAATTTAAAAAGAAGATATTAATATGGATTTGTCTTCTCTTCATTATTAATTTTGATAATTGAATTAACCTTTTGGAAAATATTATATACAAGTTTTAAGGGGATGACTTAAGAGTTATTAATATGTATTTTTTAGCAATTATTATCTATTACTATTTAAATTTTTTGGGTAAAAATTATGATTTTGGAGTTATTAAGATGAGAACTAGACTATGTGTAGAAGATTTATGGGATATTGTGTTGAACGAGTTTCAAGAACATTCAAGTTAGACACCTTATGAGCCCATGATTGAAGATCATAAAGCTTAACTTAGAATGAAAAAAATTGATGATGCAACAATATATCTCATTCAACAAGGCTTGGATGAAAAAATCTTCCTAAAATTACAGTAGTAGTGGGGTCCATATTTCGAAGATGGCATACATGATGGGAGAAGCAATATCGATCAATAAAGTGCTACAATTATTGATCAAGTGATCTTTGTAACAAAAAACGTATAAGACTTTGATATTGCAAAAATAATTGGAGAAGATGTGGAAGAGCTTGAAGAAGTAAAAGAGGATATAGAAAACATAAGAGTCTATTTATTGTGAACAATGTAGAGAAGTTTGTTGAAGAAATTGTATGAAAAATGTGATTTTGTATGAGATGTAGAGTGTAAGCATGATGAAGAAAGTGAAGTCTATTATGTACATATTGTAACACACTCCCTCATAATACCCACCAAAAAACTAGTTAAAAGAAGGTGGTTACTGTACTGACCTAAGATCCAAGGTACCGTTATGGAAATGGGGTCTAAAAATTTCAATATTTTCAACTAACTTAAAAAATCAATTAAACATCATCGTTGCATTCGTCTCGATAAGATGATTCCAGTGATATAAAATTTTACGTCAATCCAATCTCTGTTTCAAAAGTTATGGTCAATTGAGTTCTAACATATTAGAAGTTGCCATGTCACCACTCTACCACATCACACCCACATGGTGCCCTCATGGTGCCTACGCATCTACCTAGACAATCACCCAACCCCAATTGGCACATACCTATTAGCTGTCGACCAATTCATGGTTTGAGGTCCTCACATTAAAATAAGCACACACACACACACACACACACACACACATGATGTGATTATTGACAAGCATTAATTACCATCAATTTTTCTCGTCTCTTGGGCCCGTTACCCTGGCTCCTTTCCTCTTGCACTTTCGCTGCATTGTCGAAGGTCCATTAATGGAAAACATTCATGTTTCCCAGGTTCTGTTACCCAACCCCTTTTACCTTGCATATTCATGAACTTCTCTGGGGTTGACCCTCTAGGTTGACATGGTTGGGGTCTTCACATACACCAATGAACGAAATTTTGGTTTTGCGTGTATGCCACTACATCCTGGGCTTACATCATCCTGTGCTATTTAAGCATGCTCTGTCGTTGAACAATCGAACGCTCACCTCCGAGCTTATGTGTCCAAGCGAGTCCACACATGTGCATGATCAATGCTATGGGTTAGTCCACATGTCCCAAATCTCATTTTTTCAGCTCGGTTTGCATTTCTTTTGCCACAATAGCTCGATGTTGAGTCAACACGACTCTCCCTTAAACATTATGCATGGCTACCTCTGGGAGACAAACTCTAGGATAAACATATTCCCATCAACTTCCATGGTAAATTCTTGTCTATGTAGTCCCTCCTTAAACCTCATAATACTATGATATGCCTACTTTACATGGGAAGTTGTTCCTCCAACATCCAATGCATGACCCCCACCTCATCCCGACCTTCCCCACGCTACATGCTCTGCCACGCCATCTTGGTCCTTGTTATCCCCAATGTTTATCTTTTGTGACCCAATGTGGGCTTCCAGGATGTAACCTTTAGGCATACGTCATCTCAGGTTCTTGCCCAACTGATGCCTCCTGCGTAGTTAGTGATTGAATTTGAACAAACACTCACCCTACTGCTTCCACGTTGACGACCTGCTAGATTAACGATCTTTCATGAGCATTCGAGGACATAACCTCCTGGACATGTCACCTCGATATCTATCTCCACCGTCGATCTCTCACGTTTAATATCGTCCATTCATTATGTTTGCCTCATGCTTGGTTATGCGTTACGACCACATGGTTGCTAACCTGGCTTTCCTATTGGGCCTTAAACGAATACTAGGTATGGCTCCTCTACGCTGCACCTGTGTGCTCTGACTCGACTTTGTTAAAGCTCTTGGCACATAATTATTTGAAGATTATTATATTCTTGGGAACGACCATTTTTAAAGTATCAAGGCTCAGTCCCACTCACCCCATTGCCTGTAAATACACACAGGTTGGATTCAATGGCTTTTATGGGCACTTGGACTTGACTCCAAGTCTCAGCCTAATACCTTGAAGGTGTTATATGGCCTCCTTTAGAGTTATCCCTCCTAAGCTTACAAGGGCTTTGGCCAAGCTAACAAGTGTATAGTTATTTATACACACACATATAAACACAAACTGCAATGTCTCTTTTAAGGTTAAATATATAAACACCAACTAGATGAACATGCCAATTGCGCAGGTCATTAAAACAGAAGGAGAGAGCATTTCAACATCAAATATTTGCTCATCCTTCGTGCTCAACAAATTAGATTAATTTCAAACTTCGAGTAAAGACAAGAGCTGAACCACTCCTTCAACAACCCAATAGACTGATAATATCATAGAGATCTACCCATTTCTCAACACAAGTCGTTGTTAACAATTTCGCAGACTCAAAATGAATACATGAATAAACCATTCCTAAGATCGTATTCCCAACATCTGCAATGTACATTTCCATGCCAGTTTGACCTCCCTAGTCATTAAATTGAGTAAATTAACTGAGTAATATATGAAATATAAGAAATCATGAGTATATCAGTCTTACATGGATAAACCATTCCTCATTCATGGCATAGATCTTTAACATTTTATAGGAATACACATTCCTCATTATGTTTGATTTGAGTTGACTCAACTTCCAGATTTAACCAAGATCTTTTGCTTCCATGATGTAGTTAGAATTACATTTTATAAGAGCATAAATGAACATATATGCATGCTTATGCAAATAGAAACATAATGGCGATCAACAAATCATAAACAAGAGACATTGACAACGAAGTTCATCCAATATGGACTACATCTTTGGGCCTGGTGTCAAGATGGTGTTGGCCAGTTCATTCAGTGCTAGAAATGGTGAAGATGTACATGGACTATGTTTTCTGTCATACAAGGACATGTGCCCTCTACATGAATGACAAAGTCTCTCTATGAGACATTCCGCTATAGGAACTATCACTCACAATAAACCTCCTATTATCATGACATAATCTTACACATGGTGACAATGAGTATCCAGCCATCATGGCATCAAAGGGATCTCAACCAAAACACCAAGGTGACAATGAGTATCCCGCCATCATGGAAACAAAGGGATCTCAATCAAAACATACATAACACATGATGAATACATCTCACATGAAATAGACATAAAGATTATGCATCATACATCAAGCAGGAATCAAAACAACACAACAAATGATCAAATAAGTACATGACAACAATACTTCATATGCCTCAACTCTGATGCTGACTGGAGATTGGAATACACAACTGCTGGATCTGAATGCACCATCGAAAATGTGGTGTCGAATGATATAGAATCGACTGTCCATGCTTTGAAATCTAACATCGTTGCTCCAATCTAGAAAATGGCCAAAAAATAGAAGGCTCAGTTGCAAAAACTGAATACACCACTGAATTTGTGTCGTTGAGAGGTGTAAAATCAACTATCCATTTGTCAAATTCTGACACCGGAAAAATCTGGGCCTATAGGAATCTTTTAGATTCCCCCATGTTTCTCCAAAGATTCCCTCCTCTAAGTTGACTGGAGATCTGCAACTCAAATCAGAAGACTAATCTCGCCATTGAGATTCTTGCGAAATTATGAGAAGAATGAGTATAAATTTGGCTACATTCTTGACCTGGGAAATTTCAGCCTCCAAGGAATGTGGAAGATTCCCTTAAGATTCTCAAAGATTCTCCTCTGCTGGGAATCTGCAAACACGTTGCTCAAAAGGCGAATCTGACCTTGCCATTGTGTTTCCTATGAAAATATGAGAAAAATGACTGTAAACTTGATTACATTCTGATCAAATGAAATTTTACCATCCAAGGAATCTTTGGCATCAAAAGAATATTCCTTGTCTCGAAAAATGTGTCGAAGTTCCACCTCCTAGAACTGCGTCATGGTTCCACTTGGGCATGGTTCCACTTAGCTCTGCAAAACGTGGTTCCACCCTCTCGATTCTGGTCTTCATTGCCCCAGGCTTATGAAACAACTCTATTTAAATAAATTTCACGACGGACATTTCAATGAAGCGCCATTTGCGCATTAGTTAGGTCCTTGGCACCAAGGCGGGAAGTCGGGGGATCAAATCCTGACCCCACTAAACATATAATGCAATTATATTTTTTTGTACATGGTTTGTGTTTTGTTTTGGTTGGTCTCATTCAAAACATACATAACACATGATGAATACATCTCACATGAAATAGACATAAAGATTATGCATCATACATCAAGCAGGAATCAAAACAACACAACAAATGATCAAATAAGTACATGAAAACAATACTTCATATGCCTCAACTCTGATGCTGACTGGGGAATGGAATACACAACTGCTGGATCTGAATGCACCATCGAAAATGTGGTGTCGAATGATATAGAATCGACTGTCCATGCTTTGAAATCTAACATCGTTGCTCCAATCTAGAAAATGGCCAAAAAATAGAAGGCTCAGTTGCAAAAACTGAATACACCACTAAATTTGTGTCGTTCAGAGGTGTAAAATCAACTATCCATTTGTCAAATTCTGACACCGGAAAAATCTGGGCCTATAGGAATCTTTTAGATTCCCCCATGTTTCTCCAAAGATTCCCTCCTCTAAGTTGACTGGAGATCTGCAACTCAAATCAGAAGACTAATCTCGCCATTGAGATTCTTGCAAAATTATGAGAAGAATGAGTATAAATTTGGCTGCATTCTTGACCTGGGAAATTTCAGCCTCCAAGGAATGTGGAAGATTCCCTTAAGATTCTCAAAGATTCTCCTCCGCTGGGAATCTGCAAATACGTTGCTCAAAAGGCGAATCTGACCTTGCCATTGTGTTTCCTATGAAAATATGAGAAAAATGACTGTAAACTTGATTACATTCTGATCAAATGAAATTTTACCTCCCAAGGAATCTTTGGCATCAAAAGAATATTCCTTGTCTCGAAAAATGTGTCGAAGTTCCACCTCCTAGAACTGCGTCATGGTTCCACCTGGGCATGGTTCCACTTAGCTCTGCAAAACGTGGTTCCACCCTCTCGATTCTGGGCTTCGTTGCCCCAGGCTTATGAAACAACTCTATTTAAATAAATTTCACGACGGACATTTCAATGAAGCGCCATTTGCGCATTAGTTAGGTCCTTGGCACCAAGGCGGGAAGTCGGGGGATCAAATCCTGACCCCACTAAACATATAATGCAATTATATTTTTTTGTACATGGTTTGTGTTTTGTTTTAAATGACTCATCAATGGCAAGTGGTTTGGTTTGTTGTAGTCGATAAATTTGTGTGTCGGTGTTATGGTTCCATGTTAAGTTTGGATGTTGTATGCGTTGGTGTGGGCACCCGAGTGGTGGCCCGGCCGTTCAGGCCTGGCAGGTTCAAACCCCGCCACCCACAGATCATATGACAAGTGGCATGGCGCTGAGGGGGACGGGTTTGCCGGTGGGCGGCCCGCCCGATATAATATATATGGTATGCTGGTTGGGGCCGGCGGGGGTCATGGCCCGTCGGCCTATGTTTAATTAATTTTTTTTTAACACATGGTTTAGGTGGGGTGGCGGGGGTTATAGCCCACCACCTCCATATAAATATATATATATATATTAAATTGATCATTTTAAATTTTAACGAAAATAAGGGTCATTAGGTAAATTAACCATCCAAAAAATTCGCCTACTTTCCAGAGCTAGGTTTCATGCCCCGATGTCAGTCAAATTGTAGGACATTAAAACCTGGGCCACTACCCAACTTTGACCACAACTTTGACTGACTCTATCTCCTCCATACGAGTTCGGATTTGAGTGTCGTGCTGACTATAAAAGAAGACATCAATTTTTTTTTTCAATTAACTATTAATAAGCTCCTTAATCTCATGCTCTCTCTTCTCAAAATACAAATCCCATTGCCCTGATGATGGACTCACTAAGCTAGTCTGAAACGTTGGTTTCAAAACTGTTCAAAGGTTTTTCCACAAAAAAATAAAAAGACGAGCACCTCGATCTGGTGTTGGTTTGGGAGCAATCTAACCACTTTGAATTTTTACCATTTCTGAGCCCTCTTGGGTTTTTGCATGTGTCTGGAGCTACCTAGATCAATCATCCCCATTGAGGAGCTTTTGGTCCTCCAAAAGCATGGAAAAAATAATCTGCAACTTCTCTGTACATTGTTTGCACCACAAGTGTCTGATAAGTCACCCTTCCTTCTCCTCCACCTTTGTCTTTCAGAGCCATAAGCAATGAGCTGACACCTGCATCCTCTGCAAACCTGTAGTACATTTTTTGCAAATTACATGCTTGATTTACAAGACCAACTAATGACCCAAGCATCCCATACTTGCCATGAGTTTATAACATAGACTCGGTGGTCAAGTTTACATCAAAATTGAAACAATACCCCAACTATCAAACACACAAGGCCAAGACATCAATGTTTCTTAAAAGGTGATGGAAAATACATCATCGCTGCAACACATGATTTACAAGAATAAGGCCAAACACTATTGTTTCTTTAACAAGTGATGGACACACATAATCACTTTTACAGTTTAATATGCAACACATGGTTGGAAAAAATAAGACCATGACATTATACCACACCTAGAAGAACCATTTCTCACTTATCAAAGTGAATGGGTTGTCTCCTGGCGCATTAGCTGGTCGAACAACTGTTTAAATTGGTTCATGCATGGATGCTTTGTCCTTGCAACACTGCTATGGATGAAGCCCCGAACATGTGTCTCTTTGATGACCACCTCTATTGCAATGACTACAGAAATTATTCTTCCTCTAGATCTGCTTTATTCTTTGCCTGCTATGGAGAGGGTCTTTCATGCCTCATCCTCTTTCATGTTTCCATTCTCTTCCAACACTCAACAAATACATGGTTATGTAAACCACAAAAAGTACATGTTTTTCGATGCCATGATTTATGTTCATCATTAACAACATGATTGTAATTGAAATGAACTTTTGAATATTGAGACTTGTTATACCTTTCCTTGTTGTCTCTGGCGTAATTATGGTGATGAGGGCTTGCCTTAGCTCTTTCTTTGCAATGGGCACTACCATGGGATGATGGTGATGTGTTCCCATCATTCTCTTTCCTCGACGATTTTAACAATGTCTCGGAAGCATCTAACACCCTTGAACATTCTCGTTTGGTGTATCCCAAGCCTACAAATCAAGGTCTTTGCACGTCCTGCAATGGTTGAGTTATGCCTTGGCTATTAACACCAAGTTCTTCTTCTTCCTTGTACCTCATCCCGGTATGGAGCCTCAAGTTTGTCCCTGTAATTGGTATCTCCACATTTCCAACAGAAATTACATTAGGTGAAGATGAAACTAAAGCAAAATCAATATCTTTTACCTTCACTATCGAGTTGGAAAGAAATGATGAGGGCTTCTCATCATTTGTTGATGGTGGTTTGCTAGCTACATGGGCGCATTCCCCAACTTCCTTCTTGACATACCCAAGTCCTGCCTAACGGGGTAAGTCCTCTACTTTGATGGGGTTGACAATGCCTTGGCCATTAATGCCCAAGCCTTTTCCTTCATACCCCATTCTCTTCAGCAGTTTAGAGCCAATTCATGTGGTATGATTTTCAAAAAGCAAAATCATCATCAGGAAACATACATGAAGTCGACGAATTACTTTTTACCTCATAGGGGTCACGCTGCAGCTTTTCCAAGGCCTCGTCCTTAGCTTGCAGTTATCATAGCAACCTCTATTTCTCCTCTTTCTCTTCTCATAGAAGCACCTCCAATTCAACATTATCTGCTTGAAGACTCTGGTTGATGTACTTTAGTTCTTCCAGGGCCTCTTATGTGGCTCGCAACTGAAGCTTCAATCACTGTTTTTCCTCTATCTCTTCTTGTAGAGATTCATACATTATGTCCATCTTTTTGGACACTCTGAGCATGGTCTCGTACATATCTTTGTCATCCTCCATTGTTGCACGTTCCATTGTTCACGCTTGCAATTCACATCCACGTGTAGACTGCTCCGATACCAAACTTGATCCGAGTTGACTCAACTTCTAGATTTAACCAAGATCCTTTGCTTCCGTGATGTAGTTAGAATTGCATTTATATATGCATGCTTACGCAAATGGAAACATAATGGTGATCAAAAAATCATAAACAAGAGACATTGATAACGAAGTTCATCCAGTGTGGACTACGTCTCCGGGCCTAGTGTCAAGGTGGTGTTGGCCGCTTCATTCAGTGCTGGGAATGGTAAAGATATACATGGACTATGTTTTTTGTCATACAAGGACATGTGCCCTCTACATGAGTGACAAAGTCTCTCCATGAGACGTTCCGCTATAGGAACTATCGCTCATAATAGACCTCCTATAAGCAAGACATAATCTTACACATGGTGACAATGAGTATCCTACCATCACGGCATCAAAGGGATCTCAACCAAAAAATCCATGGTGACAATGAGTATCCCGCCATCATGGCAAAAGGGATCTCAATCAAAACATACATAACAATCCATTATGAATACATCTCACATGAAATAGACACAAAGATTCCGCATCATACATTAAGAAGGAATCGAAACAACATAACAAATGATCAAAGAAGTACATGACAACAAAAATTCATATACCTCAACTCTGAAGCTGACTGGAGAATGTAAAACTCAGCTACTGGATCTGAATACACCATCGAAAACATGGCATTGAATCGACTGTCCATGCTTTGAAATCTGACACCATTGCTATAATATAGAAAGTGGCTGAAAAATAGAAGGCTTAGCTACAAAAATTGACCGCACCATTGAATTTTTGCTGTCGAGAGGTGTAAAATTGACTATCCATTTGTCAAATTCTGACACTTGCAAAATCTGGGCCTGTATGAATCTTTTAGATTCCCTCACGATTCTCTAAATATTCCCTCCTCTGGGTTGGCTGGAGATCCACAACTCAAATCATAAAACTGATCTCATAATTGAGATCCTTGCGAAATTCTGAGAAGAATGAGTATAAATTTGGCTGCATTCTGGATCTGGGAAATTTCAGCCTCCAAGGAATATGGAAGATTCCCTCAAGATTCTTGAAAATTCTCCTCCGTTGGGAATATGCAAATCCGCCGCTGAAAAGGCGAATTCAACCTCGCCATTGCGATCCCTGTGAAAATCAGAGAAAAATGACTGTAAACTTGATTACATTCCAATCAAATGAAATTTTACCTCCCAAGGAGTCTTCAGCGTCAAAAGAATATTCATCGTCTCGAAAAACATGTCAAAGTTCTGCCTCCTGGAACTGCATCATGGTTCTATTTGGGCATGGTTCTGCTCGACTCTGCAAAACGTGGTTCCGCCCTCCCGATTCTGGCCTCCTGTGCCCTAGGCTTATGAAACAACTCAATTTAAATAAATTTCACCAGCAGACATTTCAATGAAGTGGCATTGGCACGTTGGTTAGGTCCTTGGAACCAAGGTGGGAGGTCAGGGGATCAAATCCTGATCTTGCTAAACATAGACCACAGTTACATTTGTTTGTACACGGTTTGCGTTTTGTTTTAAATGGCGCGTTAATAGCAAGTGGTTTGGTTTGTAGCCGTTAATTTTGTGTGTTGGTGTTATGGTTCCGTGTTAAGTTTGGGCATTGTGTGCATTGATGTGGACGCCCGAGCGGCAGGCCGGCGGGTTTAAGCCCTGCCGCCCACGGATCATGTGACAAGTGGCATGGCACTGAGGGGGCTAGGTCTGCCAGCGGGTGGCTCGCCCAATATAATATATATGGTATGGTGGTTGGGGCCGGCATGGGTCATGGTCCATCGGCATATATTTAATTAAATTTTTGTTTTAACACATGGTTTGGGGGGGCGGGGGGTGGCAGGGGTCATGGCCCGCCACCTTATTTTATATATATATATTATTTTCGTTTTATAAAAAAATGATCATTTTTAATTTTAATGAAAAAAGGATCATTGGGCAAATAAACCATCCAACAAATTCACCCGCTTTTGGGAGCTAGGTTTCATGCCTCGGTGTCGGTCAAATTGTAGGACACTTAAACCTGGCCCATGGCCCAAGTTTGACCACAAATTTGATTTTCTCTATCTCCTCCATACGAGCTCGGATTTAAGTGTTGTTTGCATCGTTGGAATCAGGGTGATGAGCACTTCAATTTCACGCTGGTTTGGGAGAAATCTGACCGCTTTGAATTTTGACCATTTCTGAGCTCCCTTGGGTTTTTGCATGTGTCTGGAGTCACCTGGACCAATTTCATAAGAATTAACAAACACAATGAACCAATATCAACACAAACATTAAACCCAACACATTAAACATATGTATAACAATCAATGCCTAAAGGCTTGAATATACTTATCTTATTAAAATGTGCTTAACAACTAAGATTGAGACTTCAACTCTCCACCCAACCATAGACAATTGCTGCCAAGTCTTACTTACAACCGTCGCCCTTGAGTTAGATTCCAAAGATTGAGGTGGGGTGCTTCTGGGTGCTTTCATACAACCAACACAATAGAAACATGTTGTCACAAGGCCATTGCTACCTTCGTCCACCAACTAAGCTCATTATGGCTCACACAGTTTAGACATACATAGAGTCATGCCAACATTTCACAATACAGATAATTCTAGCTCACTTTTAGGAGAAGAGAGTCCACTATTAGGAAGGTTCACCAGTGGTCAAGTTGTTAATAGGTAAAGAAATCACTTCTCTAGGTGGTTCCTTAGTGAATTAAGCACCAGAGCTTCAACCAAAAGGAAACTCTTGGTGGTTCTTTAGCCCTCACAAAAACCTGAGTGATTCATCCCAAATTTAACAGGTTCATCAATCCACCAACTTCTAGTGGATTCTTCAACCTTACAAGAAATCCATGCTCTCTTAAACAATTCACACAGCAAGCTTCACTCAAGAGGTTCCTGAGTTGGTGCTCCTTGTCTTGGAGTCGATTCAATGTTAGAGACCACTTGATCGCCCTTTCAACTATGTTCTATCCCACACACAATAGTTCTGAATATCGTGTTTGTTGCCAATAATTCCCGGCTTGTACGCATGCTACCCTAAGAGAGATAATGTATTCCTCCATGAAACATATCCCCGTCACCTAATGGATTAACTTCCTTGTTCTTCCCACAAGTCACGGTTAATTCAAGATTCTCACCACATAAATATTCAAACATTCAATCACGTTCTGACAGAGAAACTCATGCCACTCTTAAATCTTTTCCTTTTATTTGCTTAATGTTTGAGCTGAAGGACATTTGGACCAACCCTTCCTCTTTCAGTTACATTTAATGCACAATTAGCGCATTAAATCCCTTTCATGCAACTATGACTAATATTTAAAAGACAACCATTTCCTCAAGAAACCTCTTCCTAAAGCAATGGAATTTGTCCCCCTTTCTCAACCATTTAAAATAATTACAATTATTTACAAGAGGGAAAATGTTAACCGGGGGATATCACAGTCCCCTCCCCCTTGAGGGGGAACACCATCCTCAGTGTTCAATAGCCTTAAACAAAACAAACACAACTACACACATAACTCATTTCATATTTTACAACACATTTTATAGGCACAATGGCTCACCCAACTACTCGGTAACATTTCTTGATTAATTCAACCATCTCCCAATGGCCCTTTTTGAAATATTTTGGTGCTTTTGATGAGCTCAATCCAATCTTGGATTTTTTCCTTTTCTCTAGAGTGTTGAACCATGTAAACCTTGTAATTCCAGTGGAAACAAAGCCTCCAAGGTAGCCCACCTTTATCCACTAGTCAATTAGATAACCAAAAGCACAAGGATTCATTTCCCTCAACTATTATTAGCAACTTCCCACTATCATGTCACAGGGCTTCTCCTCGTTAACTTCATCTCAAGAATATTTTATAAACATAGAGACTGACATATTTAGGCCAATATCATAATTTCATTATTGTATGGGAAGATTCTTCAATGGCAAGTTGCTGATTTATCAGTAGGTTATTTATACTACAAGCTTCCCAATGGTATTCTTCAACTTTAAGTAAACCACTTCTCAATCTCAGTAACTCAACTCAATCAACCTTTATCATAGAGGTTCCTTGTTTTAAATAGAATCACATCTCTGAATCAGGAGATTAGTCTTATTATAACATGGGGAGGTACTTTAGTGGTAATATATTGATGAATCAGTAGGTTCTTCAAACTACAAGCTTCCTAGTGTTTTCTTCAATCCCAAGGAAAGCCACTCTTGGTGGTTTCTTTAGTCGTAGACAAGCCACTACTCAATTACAAGAGGAGGAGATCTCAATGTGAAAATATAGGAAGATTCGTCAGTGGAAAGCTACTGATGAATCAATAGGTTCTTCAAACCACAAACTTCCCAGTGGTTCCTGAGGCAAGCCACACTAGGCGATTTCTTTAGTCATCAAGCAACCATATGAGGGTGAGAGTTTAACATGGAAAGGCTCCTTAGTTGGATAAAGTACCATGGGAGCACAAAGATAACCCTTGTTAGTTATTTCTTCAGAGAGTACAAGAACTAATATACCTGGTGTTTCCTCAACCATCCTAAGTACTTGAGTATCTCTGTCTTCTGGCCAATAGCTTCATGAGTTTACAAACTTCCCAGTGGGTTCCTTAGTCCAAGGAAAATCACTCTCTTGCCTTTTCCTTTGAATGGTTTCTCAACCATTCAAACACATTGATCCAAATTTAAATAGGAATGCAACAAATTACAGGTATAACCACAAATACAAAGATACAACAGAAATAACACTCCATTTCATTAATATCAAATACTGAAGCATGCTTACAAACAAAATGGAAATAATACTAGCATGGATGATGATAGCTTATCTCTGAGAAGAGATGTGGTGGCTACATGCCTATGAATTGTGTTACAATGAGGCTCAATGGCCTTTTTATTATTGAACAATAAGAGAAAACTCTAAACAACCAAAACGCTAACCCAAGGAGATGTAACACCAAGCATTTATGGGTCCCATTGGGGTTAGTTGGGCAGCCAACTTCTCGAGGTCATAACTTGGTCATATTATCTCCGTTTGAGGCGTATGATACCTCGTTGGAAAGATCTCTCTAAGGACTATAACTGCTAAATGTGATTTCTTTAACAATCACCAAAACCATTTTGCCAAAAAAAACATTGTTTAGGGCCTCAAAACGGCTCCGAAAGTTCAGTACTTGAAAAACTGCCAAAAATAGTAAATTGTGCTACAAATAAGGAAGCTGAAAAACTGAAAGAGACAATGGTGGGGATCCAAGAGGGATAGGCAGGTGGCCACCAATATCCACCTGGATCATTCCTCCCCCTTTAGGAAGCAATGATCCCTATTGAATTGAGTTCCTCCATGATATGAGGAAACTTCTGTTGGTGTGAGTTGTTCTACAATATCTGATGTGAAGCAGGGCTGAAGTTGGTCCACATTGAAGACTTGGTGCAAGCCAAGCAATGGGGGAATGCTGCGCTCCAAGGCATTGTCTCCCACAACCTTGGTAATGGTGTAAGGACCATATCAGAGTGGTTTGAGCTTCCAATGGGCCCTTGTAAGGAGTTCTTTCTGCAAATGCAACCAGACTTTGTTGCCCAACAGAAACTTGTGTGGAACCCGATGTTGATCATGTCGCTGCTTGTACTTGGCATTTTCCACAATGGAGCGATGATATATCGACCCGTTGGGTAGAGGTGCTTCGAGGGTCAAATCAAATGAATGATTGACCTGATAGTGAAATGATACCCTTATGGGTGAGGAGAAGATGTCCCTGTATTCTTTCATGACCATATCCACCTACTTCTGCTTATGTTGGTTCATAAAAAATTGTTGAGGTGTAAGGGTGTCCCTCAGTCATCAGTATAATGTGTAAGGGTATCGATTTGTCATTAAAGTTGAAATTTTGTTATATGGACTCATGGAAAATTTACACATGAAGGTATTATCCCTCTCTGCTCATCATAAACATTAACCGACACAATGAACCAAGATCATCACATGCATTAAACCAAATACATTAAACATATGCATAACAATCAATGCATAAAGGCTTGAGTATACTTATCTTATTAAAATGTGCTCAACGTATGAGATTGGGATTTCAACTCTCCACCCAACCATAGATAGTTGAAACCAAGCCTTACTTGCATTTTTTACCCTCGAGCCAAATTTCACAACTTGAGGTGGGGTGCTTCTGGGTGCTTTCAGCCAACCAACACATCGGAAATAAGTTGTCACAAGGCCATTGCTACCTTCATCCACTAACTAATCTCATTATGGCTTGCACATTTTAGGCATACATAGAGTCATGCCAACATTTCATGATACAATGAATTCCAGCTCACTTTCAGGAGAAGAGAGTCCACTATTACGAAGGTTCATCAATGGTTAAGTTAATAATGGGTAAAGAAATCACTTCTTCAGGTGGCTCCTTAGTGAGTCAAGCACCAAAGCTTCATCAAACTCCTGGTGGTTCTTCAACACTCACAAACACCTGAGTGATTCTTCTCAAATCTAATAGTTTCATCAATCTAGCATCTTCCGGTGGGTTCTTCAACCTTACATGCAAGCCACACTCTCTTAAACAATTCAAACAACAAGCCTCACTCAGGAGGTTTCTTAGTTGGTGCTCCTTTTCCTGGATTTGATTCAATGCTAGAGACCACTTGATCTCCCTTTCAACTCTGCGGTCTCCCCCACACAGTAGTTTTGAATATCGTGTTTGTTGCTAATACGTCCTGGCTTGTGTGTGCATGACCACAAGTGGGAGCATGTATTCATCCATGAAACATATCCTCGCCACCTAACAAATTAACTACTTTGTTCTTCCCACAAGTCACATAAAAATCATGTCTTGACAACGCAACCCATGTTGCTCTTAAATTTTGTCCTTTTTTTTCTTGTTGTTTGAGTTGAAGGACACTTGGACCAATCCTTCCTCTTTCAGTTACATTCAATGCACAATCAGTACATTAATTCGCTTTCATATAAGCAAGTATGATATTTAAAAGACGACCATTTCCTCAAGTAATGGAATCTGTGTCCCTTTCTTGACCATTTAAAATAATTACAATTATTAACAAGAGGGAAAATGTTAACGAGGGTATATCACAGATACACACGTGGATGATGAAATTGAAGATGAATATGGAAATGAAATTTTCCTTTTAGCAAGAACAAAATGTGAGAAGAACCTAGTAATGGATGTTGAGTTTGATTATGAACATGAATTAGCATTTCTTGAGAGTGACTTCCAAAGCCCAAGTATGATGAATATGAAGGTGGATATGGAAAAAATGTCATAATTGTAGCATAATAAGGAATAGGAAAAAATAAAGAAACCATTGGAGTTGTTGAAGTTACTTCCATAGTGGAAGAGGAAGTGGGAAAAAACAAATATGTTGGCTTTTATCTCACAGAAGTTGACATAAATGTTCAATTATCAATAGTGGAAATACGAATAGATATAGAAGAAAACAAGATGATGATATTAGATATCATTTTGGGATTCAATTGCGTTGGGTAAGTCATTCACGTATGACCATTTCCATGAGAGGTAGTCGTAACTGACTAATTTCTCATGATTTTTGAATAGTTCACTTAGCACTCATTGCATCGGGTGATGCTCACAAGGGTGAAGAAGTGGGATTGAAATTAGTGAAATGTGGAGAACGAATCACATAGCATCAATCATCACTTCCGGGGCTTGCACCCGGTAACCAGGAATTCCCAGGAGGTCACCCATCCCAGATCTCCTCTGGCTCAAGCACGCTTAACTGTGGATTTTTTCCCCACAATCAAGCCCACTTAGCTTGCTACCCCATTTGCAAAACCTTAGCAAGTATTGTGCCTCATGAACCATTCAAGTAGAGATCCCTTGACTCTTTTTGAATTCAAGTATGGGGGTTTACGCAATGCATTATATTAGATATCATTTTGGGATTCAACTGCATTAAGTAAGTCATTCACGTATGACCATTTCCATGAGAGGTAGTCGTAACTGACTAATTTCTCATGATTTTTGAATAGTTACGACTACCTCTCATGGAAATGGTCATACGTGAATGACTTACCCAACGCAGTTGAATCCCAAAATGATATCTAAGATGATGATATATTAAAGAAGAATACCAAAATAAGTTTAAAGTTGAAAAATAAACAAGAGTATTTACAATATAAAGCTCCGAGAGAAAGAATAAAAAACTTTTAAAGCATGAGTTGAGAACAAGTTACACAACCATGCAAAAATAAAAAAATAAAACGATATTTTGTGTTGATCTCACATATTGTAAGCCTAATTAAAACTTTTTAAACCCCTAAACAATCATATTATAAATTTTATATGATTTATAAACATACAAAGATATTGTTAAATAATTAGTGTTAATTAAATAGGAGTTTAAAAATACAATAGTTATTATCATTAACTCTGAATGTATATAGTCTCAATTCTATTAATTTTACAAAAACATGTCACCATGTATGCATATCTCAATGTCTATTATTAAAAACCCAAGCACAGAAAATATTTTGAATAGATCTTTCTTAAAAATCTCTTTATAAAAATTGACTATTTATATGTCTTTTATCAAAACAAAATTATTTATATCAGATATCATGAACCTGTGTATATTCCTATGAGTAAATAATTTAAGTGTTAGTATACGCTTTTTCAACTCTAATTGATTTTCTTTTTCAATGCCATATAGAATGCAAGCACCTAATTCTTAACATAAAGGGGTAGTGAAATTGCCCAACTTGTAACTATTTCCAAATTCAATACGATTTATCTCCAAACCCAAATTTTCAATTATTCTTCTGTCACAAATGTTGTGTAAATTAATGTTATCTCGACATTTGATTAAAACGTCCCTTAGCAACATTGAGTGCCTCAATTCTATAAGTGCTAACTGGGGTGGGTTTTATGTGAGGTTTTCAATCAAATATCACGTGTTTAGTTATTTGTGTGAAACCTTTATATTTATAAGTTAA
>APFE030858509.1:50591-91114 GCA_000404065.3 Pinus taeda
GGAAATTGCCCTAAGTATTTAGCTCGACCTTGACCCTATCTCTTGGTAGTATTTGCGCTGACCTCGATATCTACATGAAATATCCACGCGAGAATCTGATTTCCATATCTGTCAAAGCTCGAAACATGCAAATGCCTTCAATAACCCAACAATGCAAATGCCTTCAATAATGTATATAAACATATATTAAAATAAATACTTCGCATTTGAATGTGCTGTTTGATAATATGACCGTGCCCAAGAAAACATAATTAGAACCCTTGTGATTGCATATCACAACGATATTGATATGCGCCTTTTATACACGATGCATATGCCTCACGCTCTAGAAGTGTTAGATGTTCTAATCTCTTTTATTGTGCAGGTTTTTTCGACAGTTTCTGCTGTACGTCATCCTCCATCAGACAGGTTTAGCAATCTTTCGCTTCATAGCTGCACTGGCTCGGAATATTATTGTCGCAGACTCCGTAGGTGCACTCACGCTCTTGATGATGTTCATCTTTGGTGGATACGTTATATCAAGAGGTACATTACATATTTTCAAAAACAAACATATTATCAGTCCAAGGAAGGATTCGAGCGGAAGCCAAGATTTTTTGCTTTTAAATCCTAAATTATGGGTTGTCTCAAACAGAGGATATTAAAGGGTGGTGGATATGGGGTTACTGGTTATCCCCTCTTTCGTACGCTCAAAATGCTATTGCAGTGAATGAGTTCCTAGCAACAAGGTGGCAGAAGGTCTGATATTATTTTATGCAACATCTTAACCAAACCAAATCTTTTTGCTCCGGTGAAAAAGATCATTGAATTTGAGTTTTATCCTGATGCAGCCAAACGACCTTATTGGATGGAAATTGCTAAAATCTCGTGGAATTTTTACCGATAGCTACTGGTATTGGATTGGTGTTGCAGCGCTCATGGGGTTCGCTGTTACGTTTAATATCTTCTTCATTTTGGCAATGCATTATCTGAACCGTAAGTATTAACCAACTTATAATGTCTCTTTCAATAAAACTTAAAACCGCAAAAGTTATTGTTAGCCTGCACAGTCTCTCTCAAATCATGATGGGCGCGGTCCAAGAGATTATACAGAAATGCTGATGCTTTCAGATCATTTGTGTAAACTTGTAAAGTACTGGCAAGTTTGCCATCACGGTTTTAGATCATTGTAATTTGGATATGTTATGTTGCAGCCATTGGAAAGTCGCAGGCAATAGTTGCTGAAGATGAGATAGAAAAAGATCAAAAACAGGAAATGCAAAACCTTCCATTAAAAAGATCAATCTCGATGTCTACACAGCAGCATCATGACACCCGAACTTCTGGTAAAATCCTTCATGGAATTCGAACTATTCTCCTTTCATATCATATCTTAATTTGTGGATTGCGATTTTGCAAGTTACTAATTTTTAATTTCGTAAGTTACTAAGGAGCAGTGTCATGCAGTGCCAACGGTTAAAAGAAAAGGGATGATTTTACCTTTCCAACCATTGTCATTGGCATTCCATAGCATCAACTACTATGTAGATATGCCTTCAGTATGTTCTCTTGGGCCACCATATTTCTAATTTGAAAGTTCATATTCCAAACGAAATTTGCTTAAATTTATTTATACATACTCATTTTAAATACTAAAATAAATTCAAGTTCAATGTTTTTCAGATATTTTTTTAATAAAAGAATATAAAGGCTAGATTAAAAAAAATGTGATTGTTTCAAATTGTATTGTAAGGTATATGATTTAGATATCCAGCATCCAATACAATTTGAAACAATCAGCGTTTATTACAACACCACTGGGTGTATAACATTGACCATTCTTTTTTAACTTCTCTAGATGTAATTAATAATTATTCATTGTGAACAATGCAGGAAATGAAGAAGCGGGGAGTCACGGAACAAAGACTTCAATTATTGTGCGGAGTGAGTGGATCATTCAGGCCCGGAATACTTACTGCTTTTGTCGGTGAAAGCGGTGCCGGGAAAACCACACTGATGGATGTTCTTGCAGGGAGAAAAACTGGAGGATACATCGAAGGATCGATTACGATCTCTGGGTATCCTAAGAAGCAAGAAACTTTTGCAAGGATTTCTGGTTACTGCGAACAAACTGATATTCATTCCCCATATGTTACTGTTTATGAATCCCTCGTTTACTCTTCTTGGCTTCGTCTTGGCGAAGAGATAGATTCTGAAACAAGAAAGGTATTTTAATATTAACCGATTCCAAGGTAAGTTTAGGTCAATTAATTACTCTAGTAGGTCAACATGGTGATGGTGAACAATATTTCTATGTAAGCAGATGTTTGTGAACGAAGTAATGGATCTTGTAGAGTTGAATAAACTAAGTGGCGCTTTGGTGGGATTCCCTGGAGTGAATGGTCTGTCCACAGAACAAAGAAAGAGATTAACAATAGCCGTTGAACTGGTGGCAAATCCTTCAATAATTTTCATGGACGAACCAACAACTGGACTGGATGCAAGGGCCGCAGCTATTGTTATGAGAACGGTTCGTAGCACTGTCGATACTGGACGAACGGTCGTTTGCACCATTCATCAACCCAGCATTGATATATTCGAAGCCTTCGATGAGGTATATTTAAGCTATTCAGCAAGGTATAGACGGTATATTAGTATCCAAGGTTGATATGCTTTTTTTGGTTTAAAAAATTATTCCTTCTATTACGATTGAGATTATCTAGTATCCGAATGGTTGTGTTGGAATTGATTGGTACAACTTCATTTTTTTGTGAGATATTTAATTCCTCATGATAGTTAAAACTTATATTTAATTTTAATAATTATTAAGTCAGTTGATAAATATTTAATAATATAGATAGAAATATGGAATAAATGTTAATTTATAACAAGATAAAACAAGTATCACAGAGAATTGCGATAGGTTTACCCTTCTCATCATTAATATATTGATATAATAACACCATTTTGAAGTGGTCAAAAATTAGTTAACCAATAACAATAACAACAATTATAACTATTATTATTATTTTATAAAAAATAACTAATTTACATCGACTTCTCTTATTACATTTTAACACTGTTTTAATTTTACTTGTTACATTCTTCAGCATAGGCAGGAGTAAGTATTGTTTTCGAACTCAAAAACAATTCTTTTAAATGGTTTGGTGAAGATGGCTGTTATGTTATCTGATTTCTAGATTCACAGAAATGTCACTGGCAAGCTTGCAAATTAAGTGGTGAGTGCCAACGTGTCTTTTTGTTGTTGTGAGTTGGATAATACAATTGCTAAACCATTGTCACACAAAATCAAACTTAGTTCCTCCGCATGTATTAGATCTCTCAAAAGTCTTCTTAACTATACCTCATGGCATAATGCTGTAATGACTGCTACCTACTCTGCTTAGATCAATGTCATCATCAATGACTCTTCTACTGTTTCAGTTGTTGGTCCACTCTATCAGCTCCCCATCTCATAGCTTTGGTTTTCAATTGAATTAACCATAATCAATTTGAGGTGAGTGTTCTAAGATGTGGTTGCTAGCTGAGAGGGAGAGATGGCACAGAGGCTGATGTATCGCAAAAGCCACAACTGTGAAACGGGTTTTGAAGACTCCAGGTGGGAGGCTAATATACCAGAACACAAATAAAATGGGATATGCCACCACATCGTCGTGGAGATTCACTTCCATGTCCACAAATTTCACTTCCTTGCCGGGATTATTGTTAATTTCGATTTTGTGGAAGCAATCCTATCTATCCGCGCTCCACTCCGTGAAGAGTTTTATGAACCCGCTTTGATACCATGTTAAGTTATAAACAGTGATAAATATGACACTCTGTGAAGAGTTTTACGAACCTGCCTTATACCATGTTAAGTTATGACAGAGAATTTTAATGGAAAAACTAACCTATGCAAACTGAATAGACTTAGTGAACAAGGAGAGTGTTTATATATATATATATAAACTCGATACAAATATAGCCAAAATTTTAAAAATAATAGAGTTTTATAATGATTTAGGAGTTTTATCATAATGTAAGAATTTTATTTTCAAATTTAAAAAATATAATTTCATATTATTAAATCTTTTTTGCATTAAAATAAACTATTTATGAGTGATTTTAATAAATGAATATAATATAAATATTTTTTTATAACTAATATGTATTATATTTATTTATCTAATATATATGTATTTATATATTTATAGTTAATTATGGTCAAACTCAATTTATAGTGAATTTTTTTAGTCAATCTTGTTAACCATGGTCAATTATAATCTCCCCTAATACCTAGTGAACCATAGAATCATTGTCAATCATGGTCAACATAGGTTAATAATTGTCAATCATTGTCTACTAAAGTTAACCATACTAATCATTGTCAATCATGTTCAACTAAGGTCAACCATGGTCTAGCTTGCCCAACAATGTTCAACCCTCCTCAATCATGGTCAACCTTATACCCACTTCAACCATTAATGTAACCATCTTTGTAACATTAATGCAAGATCAACCATAGTCAACATCCATATAACATTACTATGACTATATAACAATGGTCAACCATAGTCAACTATGGTAAACTAAGGTCAACCATAATCTTTTATCTTAATCCCTCGTCAACCATGGTAATCATTATCAATCATGGTCAATTGAAGTTAACCATGGTATGCCTTGACCAACAACCTCTTCAACCATGGTCAACCACGTCAACCCACTTCAACCATTATTGTAACATTAATGTAACATCAACCATCGTCAACCATGATTGACAATGGTCAACCATAATTAATCTTAATGTAATATTAATGTAATGACCTCACAATAGTCAACATTAATGTAACATTGTTAGATAGATGGAACAATACATTGTTATATTAATGATTGACCATGGTCAACATAGATCAACTTTCAATCAACCCTATTCAATATAAGTCAACCTCATCACTCTTCAACCATGTTCAATGAATCCATCCCCCACACACTTCAACGGTGAACCAGCACAACCATATATATCTATAAGCATTTTCCACTTACTTGTCCGTTTATATCAATCATATTAAAATATGTGAATGTGAACCTAGTATATATATTTATAATAAACCTCCTTTTTTATTAAAAAAAAAAAAATCCATATTAACCTAAAATATGAATTTAATAAAAAATGAAATTCCCTTCGATCCAAAATTTCAGTAAGATTTTTGATAGTAGGATTATCATTAGATTTCTTTCTTGTCGTGAAAACGCAGCTCATGTACCTGTTTTACTAACCAATTACGATTTCTCATTTGTGGAAATCAGTTAGTATTGATGAAACGAGGACAATTGATCTACGTGGGACCTCTTGGTCACCAGTGCCAAACTCTTGTGGAGTACTTGGAAGCAATTGAAGGTGTCGCGAAAATCACACCTGGATACAACCCTGCTACATGGATGTTAGAAGTAACATCAATCAATTCAGCGGTTCGTCTTGGAGTTGATTTTGCAGAAATCTATCGAAATTCATCCCTCTACCAGTAAGCTATTATTTGTTTTATATATGTGTGGCGGTCTATTTTAATCGTTCGAAAACGCGGAGAGATAATCGATATTGGTTTATGCGCAGGCGTAATGAAGCTCTAATTCAGCAAATTAGCCATCCTGTTCCTGGGTCCAAGGATTTAAGCTTTCAAAGGCAATTCGCTCAACCCTTTGTAGTTCAAACCTTGGCTTGTCTGTGGAAGCAGCATTGGTCTTATTGGCGAAATCCTCAGTACAACAGCGTTCGGTTCTTTTTCACGCTTGCCAGTGGTTTGATTTTTGGCACCATTTTCTGGGGAATGGGCCAAAAAACGTAAGCACTAATTTCAGCTCCCAGTTTCATGAAATTTAGTAAGATCTATGCTGATCAACTCTCTATGTAACGTACTTTTAGTTCTTATAGATGGGTTGTTGTAATTTTTTCCAGACACAGACAGCAAGATCTATTGAATGCAATGGGATCCATGTTCTCAGCAATTCTCTTCCTAGGTTTGAGCAATGTCGTATCTGTTCTACCAGTAGTCGAAGTTGAAAGGACAGTCTTCTATAGAGAAAAGGCAGCAGGAATGTACTCTGCTCTGCCCTACGCCCTTGCTCAAGTAAACACTCTTTCATTTACTCTGTTATAAAATGACATTTATAATTATTTTATTTTGTGATTGGCATCCATTTTAGTATTTAGTTGAAAGTAGTTAATTCTATAAATGTGAGATAGTGAAATAATTTGTGTGGGTCAGGTTTTGATCGAAGTACCATACATATTTGTGCAAACGGTGGTGTACGGAGTGATCGTTTATGCATTGATCGACTTCCACTGGACAGCGGCCAAATTCTTTTGGTATTTTTTTATGATGTTTTTCACGCTCCTTTACACCAAATATTACGGGATGATGACGGTGTCTCTCACTCCGAATGCGAGCGTAGCTTTACTTCTCTCCACGGGTTTCGTAGTAGTCTGGATGGTTTTCTCCGGCTTCATAATTCCACGGCCGGTGAGATTTACTGTCCACTTATTTATATTTTATGAAGGTCCTCAACAAAGTCGCTTTCTCATTTTTATGTTTTTTGGAGTGTGGCAGCGGATTCCTGTGTGGTGGAGATGGTATTACTGGGTTTCCCCCTTTGCATGGACTCTGTATGGACTGGTAGCATCTCAGTTCGGGGATATTTCAGATGAAATGGTGATGGCGGATGGTAGTAAACAAGAAGTGAACAAATTCCTGAGGCGCTACTTTGGATATAGGCAGGATTTTATGGGACCAGTTGCGGTCGTTACAATGTCATTCGCAGTTTTATTTGCACTCATTTTTGCCATCAGTATCAAAACTCTCAATTTCCAAACGAGATAGCAAAACAATGCATTTTGTTTGTTTGCAGTGTTTGTTTGTTTTTCCCGTCGCTATCACAGCTTTCAATTTCCAAATGAGATAGCAAAACAGTGTGTTATGTTTTGTCAGACCACCGAAGCCAATATTGCATTATTCGTATCATAGGGTTTAAAATTACTTCACTGCTAAGCTCATTATGGTTTGGCAGCTTGAATGTTTAAATGTTTTTTAATGTGTGTTGGCTATTGTTACTGGTGCACCTATAGGTTGAGTACGTTCTAGATGGTACACTAATCAAATACGGATGCATGTTAATTACATAGTGTCACTTTCAATGATTTTCCATAAAAACATGGCATGGATGCTATGTTAATATATTAATTATATGTGCTACATCCTTAAATTAAAAAAGTTTCATATAATTATGATTTTAAATATATCGAAAATACTTTAGATAACATCTAATCAAATATTATGAAAATGAGATATTTATACATTATCAAATTATAACAAGTTAATTATTAAAAAATAAAATTGTTGGTTGAGCTTGGCAACATATCTATTGACCCTTAGCTATAACCACAGTGTTAGGAAAGTTTTTCTGAATTACTAAGTTAGGTTATTGACCTTTCAAAGATAAAAAATTTAATTAAAGGAAGAAAAAATTAGTTATATAAAGAGAAGCCATGCTACTTAAGAAAATATCATGGAAGATTTTGAAGAAACATTTAGTTACAAAAATCTAGTTGTAAGTGCATTCATAGAAGTTAAGCAAGTTAACCACTATAGAATTTTCCATTATACAATTCAAATTAGCGATGGTTCAAATCAAATTTGCATCGGACATAATAATTGTTATTGTACTAGTATATCAATTACATTAATCCATACTCCACCATACCATATCCATCCTACTATGTTTTGAACCATATGGTTCCTACAATTTAATTAACTACAATATCCAATCATTGTACAACTAATTATATTTAGGTCCATATAGATATGTTTCATATGGCCTTTTTTCTTATACAATATGTATATGTAGAGGATAGGTCAACTTATTTCTTGAGGACATGACCATTTATAAGGGGGACATATTAATATATGAAAATGTAACAATTTTTTATTTATAATAGAAAGTTGAGTTTAAAAAAAAAAAAAACGTAATTGAATTAGATTCATCAAAACAATGTAAGCTACAGGTTTATTGAGTTCGAGTGAAGGGCTCTTAGAAGCAAAAGATATGCCGTGGGGATAACACTAAATGATCAGCCATCTTAACGCTGCACTTGTAGCCATGTACCTTCTCCTTACTCAGTGGTTGTCACTGCTAATTGATCTAAAGAAAATGTTTCAATATTATCATCATTCTTAGACCTTCTTATAGGTTTCATCCACAATCTTATTCAGTGTCGCCTCCTCTTATATCAAACTCTCTTTTGCCTCTAGTATTGCATCATAATTATCAATATTATGTATATTTCACAAAAGTAAAATTAGATTTTCAAATTGAAAGACGGGTTAGATGTTGTAAGCAAAATTTATAAAAATTGCGTAGAGGTTGTGGCTTCCAATGACTATTGCGAGGTTGTTGATGTCTGGAGCACAAGAGTGCTCCTTTACAAGATGTTCATGGGAATTTATCCTCCCCCCCAAGGTCTCCAGCATAGCAGCGACACTCTTCCCTTGACATTAGAAGAGATGACCAAGATTTGGGTTGATATTTTAAAATAAACACTTCGATTTCATAGTTGGCCTTTGGTCTCAGATTTCAGAGTCCACTAGGGATCTTGTATCAAATATTGTTGGGTTGGGCAGTGAAAATAAAACCTACAAATATATTAATTGCAGAAAATAATGGAAAATAAACAAGATAGTAGAATAACCAAACACAAAAATTGACACAATGTTTTACGTGGTAAAACCCTCCTTATGAGGGAAAAATCCAAGGGGCAATGATAATCAATATTTTTATTATTCAAGGGAGATTTACAAAAACCAACTCACATACATACATTATCCAACCATTCAACACATTCTAATTCATTCATTTATGTGTTCTTATTGCCTCTATAGGATTTCATGGATAAATAATAATCTGTCATAATTTTTCTAAATCTATCCATAACTTTTAAAGCATTTACAGAAGAAACCTTTCACATAAAACAAAATTGCTTCTTTTATAATTTTTTCCTAAATTCAGATTAGAAAAAACAACCCGAACCATAGGAACCAATTTTAGCTACTATCCCAACAATATAGGGAAATAGTTGGCAACTTCTAACAATCTCCACCTTGGAAACAATTCAATTGATATATCTTGCCCAAAATATTCATCACCTTCCTTGAAAGCCAAGAGAATCCGGACACCATTTCAACTTCTCTAACAAAACTGGTTTTGTGAACTTTTCTGCACAACTTTACTTTCCATGGACTTTTTCCAGAGGCACCACTCCACCTTCATCAACAATTTTTCTTACAAAATGGTATTTTATAGATATATGTTTTTTCATACTGTGATAAGCTGGATTGTTAGCCAAATAAATAGCACTTTGACTATCAAAAAATACTTTCACCTTACCCTACATCCTTCCAAACTCATCGAACAAACCAACCAAATTTCCTCTTTGCAAGCATGTGAGGCAATTATGTATTTTGACTCAGTAGTGGATAAAGAAACTATGTTTTGAAGCTTTGACATCCAACTAACAACTCCACCTGCAAAAGTAAATACATATCCATAAGTGGATCTCCTCTTGTCTAAGTCACCTACATAATTTGAATCAACATAACCATAGATTGAATCACTACTACCATTATAGGTGATACAATAATTACTTGTGCCCCTAAGACACCAAAGAACCCATTTCATTGCTACCCATTACTTTGGATTTGCCATGTATTTATTGACACCACAAATTGCATGTGAAATATTTGGTCTTGTACTAACCATCACATACATTAAGAACCCTACTGCATTAACATATGGTAAATGAGGCATATGCTCCTTTTCTTCATCATTACTAGGAGACAAACTTGGAGAAACCTTGAAATGGGAAGATAAAGGGATTTGAACAGGTTTCACATTATTCATACCAAATCTCAGAAGTATTTTCTCCATATACTTTTGTTGTGATAACCACAACTTACCATTTTTCCTGTTTCTATGTATCTCCATGCCCAAGATTTTTTTTACTACTCCAAGATCTTTCATTTCAAAAGTCCTAGCTAATCGAGCCTTTAACTTGTTGATCTCAACCATGCTTTTTCTTGCTACAAGCATATCATCAACATATAACACCAAAATAATGAATATGCCATTTTCCAACTTTTGAAAGTAAACACAATGATCATACTCACTTTTGGTAAAATTGTAGTTCATAATGAAGGAATCAAACTTCTTATACCATTTCCTGGGAGGCTGCTTCAGGCCATATGATGACTTCTTGAGTTTTCAAACAAACCTCTTGTTGCTATTTTTAACAAACCCTTCTAGTTGTTCCATATATATATATATATATATATATATATATATATATATCCTCATCCAAATCTCCATGTAAAAATGTTGTTTTAACATCTAGATACTCTAACTCCAGATCAAGTAATGCAATTAATGCTAACACAAATCGAATTGAAACAAGCTTAACAACTGGTGAAAAAATCTAACAGAAATGAATACCTTTCTTCTAAGAATATCCTTTTGAAACCAATATTTCTTTGTACTTCTGAATAGCATCATCAAAACCTTTCTTCAATTTGTAAATCCACTTGCAACTGATAACCTTCATGTCCTTATGAAGTTCCACCAGATCCCATGTCTTGTTTCTTTGTAAGGCATCCATTTCCTCTTTCATTACTGCTTTCTATTTATCACTATCAGATACATCCATTGCTTCCTCATAATAAGTAGGTTCTCCATCATTAGCAATTTAAGAAAAAAATGTAGCAAAATCAACATAAATTTTAGGAAAATATATGGTCCATGTAGATCTTCATAGAAGTTGTTGTGGTATTTCCTCAGTTTCTTGAGAAATTTTTGTATCCTGGTCTGCTTCTATAGGAATTTTCCATGAACATCTTCATGATCCTCCTCCCTTAAAGATGATTGAGTTTCCAATTGAATTTGTTGAATCTGTGGTACTTTTTCTTGTTTCATTTCACCATCTACATTTGATTTTATGAGTGATGATTCTTCAAATATGACATCTCTCTTAATGATGATTTTGTGGGTAGTAGGATATCATAATCTATATCCTTTTTATTTTTTATTTTTTTTATATTTTGGATCTAACTTAGAATACTAATTATTTGGAATAAGAGCATAGGCATCACAACCAAAAAAATTGAGATTTGAATAATCACAAGGTTGACCTATCTATACCTCTTCTGGAATATTACAGTTAATTGTAGTTGACAGTGACTAACTTACTAAATAGTATGCTATAAGAACTACTTCTACCCACAATTCCTACTGCAACTTGACATTACTAAGCATACTCCTTGCTCTCTTTAGAAGAGTCCTAGTCATGGGTTCAACAACACCATTTTGCTGAGCATAAACCACTATCTCATATCTTTTGATCCTAGATTCATTGCAATAATTTCGAATTCCTTTGATGTAAACTTGGTTCCATTGTCAGTTCTCAAACATTTAATTGATCTGTTAGTGTTATTTTCAACCAAATCTCTATACTGCTTAAAAGCATCAACTACATTAACTTTTCTTTTCAGTAATATATCCACAACTTTCTAGACTATTCATCTATAAATGTTACAAAATATGAAGATCCTCCAAAAGAGACTTTAGGAGATGGTCCCCAAAGATATGAATGGATGAAATCAAGGATACCTTTACTAACATGTTTTCATGTTTTAAATTTTTGTCTAGATTACTTTCCATAAATACAATGCTTACAAAACTTATAATTCAAAGATTTCAAGTTTGGAAGTAACTTACGATCAACCAATATGTTCAACCCTTTCTCGCTCATATGACCCAAGAAATGATTCCATAAACGAGTAGAGTCATTGCACCTTAAGATACTACTAGTGCATGATCTGTTTTTGTCCTTCCTTCAAGCTTATAAAGGTTCCCAAACCTTTTAGCCTTCATGAATACCAAGATGCCTGTTGACTCCTCCATAACTCCACCTCGAACTATACATTTATAACCAGCATAATATAACACTCCCAAAGATATTAAGTTATTTCTAGGCTCAGGCACATGCCTCACCTCTCTTAACATTTTAATATATCATTGTCCATTTTAATCCTTATACTACTAATCCCAACAATTTTGCATGTAACATCTTACCCATGAAAACCACACTATCATCAATAAATTGGTATGAAGATAACCAATTCCTATGAATTCACATATGATGGGAAGCAACTTAATCTAGAAACCAATTATGATGATGTTGAGAAACAATAGAAGTGGACAATACCTCATCAACAATACCTACATTTGTTTTAGCCGAATTAACTTCCATTGTAGAGTCATTTTTAGCAACTTGTTCTTTTCTTTTCCAACAATCCTTCTTAAGACACCCTAATTTGTTACAACACCAACATTTTAACTTACTCTTCTTGCCTCCTGACTTCAATCTTGATGTGTCTCTTGAATTATGATATTTTTCTTTTGATCAACCTTTGGCCACCATTGCTTATGATGTTGAGGTTTCAAGGCTATATTTCCGCCAAGTTTCCTCATACAACAAAGCTCCCACAGGAACATCAAAATCAATGGTATCAGTAGAATCAAAACTGATAGAGGTTACAAAATGATCCCAAGACTCAGACAAAGAACAAAATAGTGTAATTTTTTTTGTCTTCCCCTTTGTTATTTAAATCTATACTAGACAACTGACATAAAAGAGTATTGAAAGAATTCAAATGATCAGAGATATTTGTACCTTCATCCACAAACTGTATAACTTCCACTTCAAGAAGATTATGATTGTCAAGGACTTCATCATATAAAGACTTAGTAACTTAGTCCATAAGCTTGTTGTTGTTTTCTCTCCAATGATGTTAAACAATACATCATCTGACGAGCATGTACGATTAGCACCGAGGGCTCTTGCATTCATGTCCTCCCAATATTCTTCATCCATGTTCATGGGTTTCTTTGCCTTTCCCAGCAACACCTTTGTCATTCCTTGCTGCACGAGCATATCCCACATCTTAACCTTCCATAGCTCAAAGTTATTACTCCCATTGAACTTTTTGATTTCAAACTTTGCACTCTACATCTTTTCCATCAAAAACGTTTCCCAAAAGCTCTGATATCACTTGATGAGTTGACAACGAAAGTATAACATGCATAATATTTAATTGTAGAAAATAATGGTAAATAAACAAGGTATAAGAATAATCAAAAACAAGAATTGACACAGTGTTTTACGTAATTTAATCCTCCTTGTGAGGGAAACATCCACGAGGCAATGATAGTCAATATTCTTATTATTCAAGAAATATTTACAACAACTAACTCATAGGAATACATTATCAAACCATTCAACACAATATCTGTTTGTTTATGTGTTCTTATTGCCTTTACAAGTTTACATGGATAAATAACAACCTCTTAGATTTTTTTCTAAATTTGTCCACAACTTTTAAAACAGTTACAAAAGAAACTTTTTACATAAAACAAAATTGTTCCTTTTATATTTTTTTCCTAAATTCAAATTGGAAAAAACAACTAGATATATAGGAACCAATTTTAGCTACTATTATAAGAATATAAGGAATTAGTTGGAAACATATGCCCATAAAAAATCCCAAGGCTCAGTTAATTATTAAACAAGTTTTAGGTTCACCCTCATCCCACCCAAGTTTCAGACAGGCAACAACCGAAGGTGTCATGAGGGTTTTGAGAACATGAAGATCAAAGTATGCATCGATCATGGAGCAATTAGACAATGAAAATGAAATTTTTGCGGCAAGCATTGTCAAACAAATATAGAGCGACGACGGAGTATGATCTCTTCCATCTTGGAGCTTTTTCTCTGACGTGTCAATGGGTTCATCATTATCTTATTCCACTAGTTGGATGCTTTCATTAGTTAGTGTTGCATATATATGGAGTTTTACCGCCTATGGTGGTCTTAGTATAAGGGGCCTAGAGGATATGATGTTTATTTTAGGTTTTGAGATATTGTGAACATATCGGTCTACTTATTTTTTCTCAAGGATATAAGGGGGACACCTGGTTACATTTGGTGTTCTTCACTTGTGGGTGTCAACTATGGTGATTATGAGGCACAACTGATCGAGTCTGTTCTTATTAGTGTTCTTGGTTTCTTCTATTTCCTCTATTTTGGCCACAAATTGGGATGACCATAGCCTTGTGTAGTTCCTATCAGGGTTGGAATTTAACAGGTGTTTTTCCTATCAGAGGCCATTTTCCACATAAAATATGGTTAAAATTTTTAAATGACCATCTTGGATGATGTGTTTTGAAGGTGGCAAAATGTATTTTCGATGTTTGTTTTTTTTTTTTTCGAAAACTTTATTAGTACTGTATCAAGAACCTTTCCATTAGTTGAAGTTTCTCGTCACTTACTGTTAGCAGGAGAAACTTCCCTTAGGTAAGGGTTGAGAACCATAACAGATCGATGGTAGACTATCAACAAGAAGCACTTATTCAAGCCATGAAATATATGAAAATTACTAAAGTTGGGTTTAGGGAGAATATCTAAAGGTCCTACATTTGATGTCAATCCTGCAGGGTCCAAACCCTCTACTTCCTCCAATGCGTTCAGACTTGCAACATAAAGCAGAGAAGCATATAAATAGAAAATATTTCAAAGAATGTGCATATTAAACATGTTAGATCATCAAGTATAGATATATAAAGCATGACATGTTAGAAATGAATTATAAAGACATGAGATCACAACATTTCAGGAACAAGGCAAAGCTTCTTTATTAACAAAAAACAAATAGGAGTGGAACAATACAACTTGATCTGACCATGCGACACCAACGAACCTTCCTCTAGATCTGTCCAACCCAAGCCTCAAAGATCACCTGAATATGTGCAAAAGGATTTCATATAATGGAATATGAACATCTATGCAAGGAAACAAGGGTTTCCTATGATTGGGAGTGCAGGAGGCACAGGGAAAATCAGACTTGATCTGGGGAAAAAAAGACTATGAAATTGATATCCTATCTCCTTCTATGAATTAGGCCTTCCCATGAAGTGTATAAAGACCACCAAAAATTAGTTAATTCAGCTGGGCCACGGGCTCTTGTAGGTGGGCTTTCAATGAAACTCGTAAACCCCACCCAAGAAATAGGAATTTTTTTCTTCATATTTTAAATTATATATGCGGGTTTGGTATTATGGTACCCGCATGTACACTTGCTTTTATAAGGGCAGAGTCACGTATGGAATTTAATTCTTTTAATATATGATCAAGTTTGAATGGGAAAAGGCTACCTAAGGCCATATAAGAGCATCAAAACTACATGAGTGTTGAATAATTATAACACTTACAACTTGGAATGGATTAAGTACTATAATAAGTGTCAAATTGTCTTGTCATCAAATAAACATTAATTTCGAATCTTTGCTCGGTACAATTTTGAAATATGAACAAATATTTTCTTGGTACAACTTTGAAATCTAAATATATCTATTATTATAAAACTTTGGAATTCAAACATATATACTACTAGAAAACTTAACTTTGAAATCCTAAGAGTTTGCCTCATCGGATGTGGTTTTTACTCTACTTAATGGAAGCTCCTGATGATTCTATTCTTGCCGTTGTAACCTTAATAATGAGCAAAGCAATGGCCATTTGTGTATATATTCTTAGTTACCATTTAAATCAATTTTAAGTGTATTGTACTATCAATTGTATGGATAATTTTGTTGCAGAACAAAGGATTAAGAGAAATCCAAACCATCCCTTCAACGGAAAAAATCCTATCATTTGAAAGCATAGGCAACTCTATGTATGGAATACAACACTGTGAGTTTTGGCATAAGCCTAGGCAAATTTAGGCTCTTCGAATAAAATATAAGTCTCGACCTTAAATAAGAATTGAGGTATGTGTCGACTGTCCCATACTTTAAGTGAAAGTTGATTTTGATCATAAGTGGATGTGATAGTCGAAGATTCAAATGTGAAGTCGAGATTTCATGATTAATAAACTCCATATAAATGGATTGGTTTGCAATTGCACTTTATGAAGACACAACTCTGTTATCAGTTTCCATATAAATCGATTCGTTTACATTTTATGGCGTGTAAACAACACATTGAAACATATTATTCAATTGATGGATAGGATGGAATTTTCAATCCAAAACTTTTGTACACCACCAAATACTTCGAACTTATAGTTGCTTCCAGCATTCTCGTCAATGTTGGTGCATGGCCTCATTAGTGTATTTTCAAATTTCAATTAGAAGGTTGCATAAGGTGAAGACACATTAATAATATTTATAGTTTTTTTCCCATCATTCACATTCTTTTTGCAAAATGATTTAATTGACTTGTTTATTAAAACCACATATTATTATTCACATGGTTTTAACAATTTGGTTGAATTCACTATTTTTACTCATCTGTCGAAAAAGGGCTTCTCCAAAGATTTCTGGTGGCATCGTGATGCTAATCAAAACATTTACACCTATTTCAAATCCTAAAATGTTTTTATATTTTAATTTTAGTTTTTGTAATTATTTGGATCTCTTTATATTTCAATTTTAATTTTAGTTTTGTAATGGAATGGAAATTGATAAAGTAATGTGATTTATACATTTTTTTTAATTGGCCATTTAAAATTTGCGGAGTTGGTTATTTGGTTCTTTACCATTGGCATTTATACTATATAATTCTTATCTTATAGGTGGTTTGGCATAAAAGGGATAATAATATAAATTGTTTTTGTAGATTAATGACTGCTAGTACAAATTTTCTAATCAATATTACAAAATGATTTGTAATTAGTCTATGACCTAATCAAATCACCAATGCAAATTTTAATTAATTTCGTGTAAACAAATTGTTTTTTTAATTTTTCTTGCTCTTTTACTAAATTATGATTTGTATAATGCTTTAGACTAACTATAAGTATAAATGGTGTTGAAGAATTCAATTGTAAACACTATAATAATGTAGTTATCTTACCATGGAAACCTTTTTGACAAAACCATATAAAAATGGCCTTTGTTTGGATTTTTAAAATGTTTTAGGAGTTATTACAAATAGAAACTTTAAACTTGTAGATAAATAATTTGTGTATTTGTACTCCTAATCTTCACATTCTTAGTCTTTCTCTATTTACTTTTGTGCCATTAATATTGCAACCTTTCAATGTTCCATGGGAAAATCTATTTAGGCCCCTTTTCACCTTTGATTGATTTGATTCCTTGTTGATGCAACTTGAGGTGCATGTGAGTGGACCATGCCAATTGAAGGGATATCCCTTGTGAATTCGAATGTGCACACATACAAAAGGAAAAACATATTTATATTCAAATAGGAATTAAAATATCCAACTTGTGCAAAATCACCTATAGCATAAGGACAAATAACCACGAAAAATGGATCTAAAACCATTCAACAAATGCTATTACCTAGTCTCCTTAAATATATGTCCACAAAAATAAGAGATCAATAAACATCTAGTCTATATATATATATATATATATATATATAAATATATTATATATATATGAAGTGGATAAATATATTCCCACAACACAACAAAATTGGCTTGGTTTGAAACATTTTGTTCATGACATTGAGATCTCATCAAGTGCTTGATCTAGTATGATTGAATTCTCATAGGTGTCACCTAGACATTCACTAGTTCACCTTCAAGACAAGGGGAAGAAAGATATCATATTTCATACTCCTTGGAAGGAATGTTGTTCAATAACTCACAATTCATTCATTTGACATGGTCAAGTTGGATTAGAATCCATGTCCACATAGTTTCCTTGAAATCCAATGAATATGAATCTATCTCTTATGAAAAAATCATTACAAATTCCACTTGAATGAAACAAACAATCAATCCATGTGTGTGCTAGTGCATCATCAAACCTACTTAGCCAAAAGCACAAAACTTCTTCCTTGCCATAATGAATTTGGACCACAATATTCCTTTTTGCCCCTTGCTCTCCTTAAATTTCTTGGCTACCCACCCTTATTGGATTGTTTGGGTAGGGGAACTATCACAGTGTCACTGACTCACCACTCACTTGTGAAAGTTATCTTATGTAATAGTGTCACATGTGGAATAGTGAAAGTGTTGCTTCCACTACAGTTTGCACTAAATCTCCAGTGTCCCAACATACCACTTAAAAGCTCTAAAATATCTGACTCATGAAGAACAACTTTTACCACGACTTATGGAATATTAAATCACTTTTAATACATTGTGCTTTCTTGACTACAAACTCTCCACCACAGACCCCCACATTGATTCCATATGATTATGATTGTAGAGAGGATGCAAAGGATAACCCATCTTATAGTTTTAATTTTTTTCTCATTTTATATGTCCCATAAGGGCTCCACATTCATATCTCATATATACAAATACTATGGCATAACTCAGTCAAGGACATTTGATTTTAGAGTTATGGATATTTTATTGTGAACGTTCCATACAATTTCAAGCAAGATTCATAATACAATAAGTCATTTATGTGTCATGGCCATTTTTTTCCTTATGATAAATATGTGAAAAATTTTAACATAATTGCGTTATTAAAGGATAATTTTTTAATAAAACCTTTATTGGTGAAGGGTTAATTTATTATCAAAACATCACTTTTGAAGGGAAAAAATTTAAACATAGGGTTTCTTGAAGGGAAGCATAAAAAACTAAAACGTAAAAAGAAATTGTATGATGGGTAAAGGGGAATTCAAATTCCAACCTTGGTTCCTATATAGTTGATGTCGATACACTTAAAATTGAATAATGCATGCCCTAAACTTACATTGATCAGATTACATATATACATGAAGTGTTGTCTCAAGATAGGTATGTCTAACTTGGACATACAATCACTTGATTGAGAGAATATCTCAACCACACACCAATCTAGGAAACATCTAGATCTTAACAACTCCTAAGGAATAAGAACAAACTCCTTTCCATAGAAAGAGTCACAACTGAGACAAGTAGGAATTATTTTCCAAGTCACCCCCTTAATGACTACTTGTCTTGATCTTAATCTGCAAAGCCTAGTTATGGTCTAATGTTTACAAACATGAAAAAAAAGAATATGTCGACATCCATATAAAGGAACAACCATCTACCAGAATGCATGGGTGCCCAACCGCTAGTCTACTAGGATTCCCTTCGCATACATGGTTCTATCAACCATTATAACTGCATACATGTACCTGTACCTGCAAATCCCCCTCCATCATCATCATCATGGGTTTTCTTGGATTATCCATAACCATGCTCTGGGTTTTATTGGCTTACCCTCAACCATGCTCAGGATTTTCTTGGATCACCTTAAAACATGCCCATGGTTTTTTCGTTTGACCCTAAACCATGCCTACAGGAATTCCTATACACTTCACTCTCACATGTGGTTTCTAGCTTACCACAAACTGACATTGCAAAGTGGTTTCTAGCTTACCACAAACCTGCACTTACATAGAGGTTTCTAGCTTACCACAAACCTGCAATCATAAAGTGGTTTTAAGATTACCACAAACTTCATGGGGGTACACATGCCTCATTAGGCTTACATTACACACTCCAACTCATGGAGTTACCGAGTACATACTTTACAAAGACCACTACAAAACATATTAGACTTGCTTACTAATAAATGTATGTGACACATAATACACCATCATCATGAGTCTATTCCACATACTCACACAAACTCACACAAACTTTCACTTTGTTGTCCACCATCCTTTGATCTCTATTGTTGCTCCTTTACGTCCTCTTTTGAAATTGTTCATATTATCCACAACATTGTCTTTAGCATTTTCAGTGATATTGTCCAATTGTTATCTTGGATTTCCATCTTCATATAGGTGTGATTTGTTAGAGTAGACAATTCTAACAAAATCACCATCCATTGAGTTGGCTAAACTCAATAAAAAAAATTGAATAATCTAAAACACTTACCATAATTCCATACACATACGAGCCAATCACTTTATAAAACCCTTCATGAAATTGCAGTCAGGCAAGGGGTCATTTTGGTTGAACCGCGAGGTGTCCTAGGGGAGCAACCCGTAGATTCTCTGAGTAAGAGCCTCAACAAAATATGTGGTGACCTTGTTCATTATTACCACGAGCCGCTCTGGAAGCTTCAGGTCACAAACATGGTAACACTTTTTCTATCTTCCTGTAACATCCTCTTCTAGATGGTCTTGCCTAGATTGAACTTCCAGCAAAGAGTTACACGAACCCAATTTTTCATTTGCGTTATCATTTAACAATCGTTAAGCGGAACCATTTTCCTTATCATCTTCATTGCACTACAATTTTAAAACTGATCGCACGTACGAGTTGAAGAAACAATTCTTACTAATCCATATGGTGTTTGCATCCTTTGGCTACCAGTCAACTCCACTTGATCCCCAGAAGAGATTTTCAGCATATGGACCATTCAAGTGCTGAAAACCGCAATCAACTTTTCTCTGGTCTCTTAGCATGTTCCTGATGAGAAGGTTCCCCATAAGGTGATGAAAGTGATTGTATGAAATCATCGTCCTAGAGGTTGGAATGGTAATTGCCTCTATGACTTATAGCAACAACATAAGATACAATAGTCTTCAAACTCATGCTCATGGAAGCAGGGGTCATTAATTTCCCTTCTCTGTGCATTCTATGATTTGGAATTGTTGTATGGAGAGGCTTAATCTCACGAGTAGAACTGGTCAACGATATGGGCAGGTAGGATTGGGAAGCCAATGAGATCACAGAAACAAGAGACACCCATCCTTCATATGCACTTCAGCTGCAACCCGACTTCAGGATTTCACAAGCACAACACAACATGCTGCAATCAGCTCCCTATCACCGGTTGATCCAGGTTGCAAAACCCAACCACAATCTCTAACACCAAACAACAACTTGATTCAAGAACTTTGGTCTAAGCTTTTAAAAGATTCATGCAAGAAAATGAATCAACACCGTGGCTCTCATCATCTGTTCTACAAAGCCTCCACACAACTGACATAGAGCCTTCACACACTCACATCGCCTCTCTCACATGCAAGGGCCACAGGGCGCCATTCCTCCTCTGCTCCAACCCTCAGAACATATCAAATGCTCAAAATACTGCAAATACACAGGTAGAGTCGTTGGATAGCTCCCATTGGCATGTCTTTAGCATTTTCAATGAGCTTCGAGAGGCACATTACAGATCCGCTCTGCAAACTCTTGTTCTTCTCACCTAATGCTTCAAACAAAGGCTTCACAAACACAAAAACCAGAGATAACACTCCATTTCCAATGTCTCCCCTCAGATACTGCCCTGAACACCCATTCTAACTAGACAAGCCTCTTTGTCGCTTGAATCTGAGTCTTTGAGTCTCTTGACGATGGACAAACATAGACATTCTACCAAACAATGCATTTTTATTTACTCTCCATGATCCTCGGCCTAGGTCCAAATGGGCTTCGATACCAACGTAAAATTGATTACATATATACATGAAGTGTTTTCTCAAGATACGTAAACTAACTTAGACACACAATCACTTAGTTGAGATAATATCTCAACCACACACCAATCTAGGAAACATCTAGATCTTAACAACTCCTAAGGAATAGGAACAAACTCATTTACATAGAAAAGGTCACAACTAAGACAAGTAAGAATTATTTTGCAAGTCAACTTTTGGTATAAAGGAGGGTAGACTCTCACAAATTTACCTTTTACATTTTAGTCAATGAATTGTTCATATATCTAAACATTTATCCCAGATCATAGATTATTTATCTCATGCTCATAGGATTGCTCTGGGGAGTCATTACAAAAGAATTAACATGAATTGTAACATGTGTTTACATCATTGGAGTTAAGATTTCAGGGGGCTCCTGTGGATAGATATGCGCAGACATCTTTGGTATTTTTGCTTTGATCCATATCATATGTTCTACGTTGAAGACTTTCAATTCATGAACTCCTGTCTATGGTAACCATTTTTTTAAGGGGAATTGACTTAATTTGGCAGACCATTGTTTTAAGTAGAGACATTTTCCAAGGTGAACAATGGGTGAGGAATCATGACTTGTCTTATTGACATAATTCAGGTTGGAAGCTCTCTTCTTAATCTATCTTTCATAGATTCATTTTGGTCTATAACATTAAAGTTTCTTTTCTCTTAAATGTCTTAGCAGTAGGAGTATTCTGGTTGGAAGCTCTCTTCTTCATCTATCTTTCATAGATTCATTTTGGTCTATAACATTAAAGTTTCTTTTCTCTTGAACATCCTAGCAGCACTCCTGTCGACTTACATTAATATAGTTTGGTGGGGATTCGAGTTTTTGCGTGGTGCAGCAATCCACATAAGCTCATGGCATCTAGAATTTGAATTTTCTAGTCCTCCCTCTTGACATTTCTTTATTCTTCATGGTTATACATTCTAAGATAGTATAATTCGTACGCATCATAATTGTGCCACATTGTTGGCCTCATGCATTCTCCTAGGATCTGAGGTGTAAGGCTTATATGCTTTAATTGTGGGGTTTTGTGCATTTGTTTTGGAATACTTCCTCATTATTTGAATGGCAATTGTTTCATTATACTCTACAATATGATGACAGGGACAAGACTTGATCACACTTGTCTTGATTAGGTGATGCACGACACTTTCTATATTTGATCTTTTGGGTTTTAAAAATCTTTCATTTACAAGGTTGTGTTTTTGGATGGTTTCAACGGGGACATAATATCTTTTTCTCTGGGTTTTCATCACTCATTCCATTTGGAATATGGGACATAATAATCATTCTTTTGGGGTTACATTTTTCCAAGTGTCTTGGGATTGTTGGCAATGTACGTTCTGACACCTGGTGGTAATGTGCAAATGTGCAATTCTCCATAGGTGGAAGAGCTTAACGAGATCACAATGGAGGTGGAACAAAATGTGAGGCATTTTTTGGGATGCCTCTCCTTTGATTCATCTCCAAGTGCAGGTGAAAGACTGGTTTTTGCATCTGATATTGTTGATGCTGAGGGTCAGCTTGAGTCGCATCATAACGTACATTTTGGTTCGATTTCTTGTGGAAAGAGAAGGTTGTAAAACCTGGAGACAAAATTCAAAGCTAGTATTTGGAGTAGACATGTATTGAGATAGGATGGCAAGGCTAAAAGAACGAGTGTTAATCGACCACTGGGAATTTTATTAGATGTCCGGCACTCAGATGAAGGACTGGGTGTATAAATGTTGGTCTCTCATCATAAATTACAAGCCTAAAGTCAATATTCTTTTTAATGGATAGTTTTGTATCCATTTTCTTCACACTAAGGATGTGGATAAAATTACAACTATTCCTTGGGTAAGGGGTTAGGGCTTCCTATCTCTACATTGTTGGTTTGCAAGTTTAAATCCATTTAATAAAGTCTCACATAGAAAATTATTATGGGTAAAACTTCATGGACTTCCTCTGGAGCTGTGGTCCAGACAAGAAATAATGGTGCTTGAAAAATCCATAGGAAAGTTCTTCTTAATGGAGGAATGGAGTCTGGGTGTTTTGGATAAAAGAATTGCGTGGGTGTTGGTTGAGGTGGATTACATGAGATGTCTCTCAGTGGAGATTGACTTCTTTTGGGGATCTAACTATTTTCGATAGAGGATAGATTTTTGGGGGATACCCTTTTTGTTGTTTGGGTTGTCACTTGACAGGGCACTTAATTGGGCCTGCCCTCGAAGGTTTGGGGCTTATTGACAACCGTAAGTTTGTCATGTTGATCCTAGGAATTACAATTCGGAACATGCTCAATTGGATTCATTGTCAACTAGGAGAAATTCCATCCCCATTCACTTAGTCTTAGGTATTGTTCCTAATGCTCCTTCCTCCCTTCCTATTGAAGACAATGAAGTAGATTCTTTAAATCGAGTGGAATTTCATGTAAATGAGAAATTGGATAAAGGGACTCTTTCCTTTCTAAATCTTTTATGAACCCTGTAATTTGAGATGGAAAAAAAGGTGTTTCTTCTATTTTATCTTCTTATCATTTTGTGTGTCAGACACACGACCTCCAGACTATATTTGACCTGAGCCCTCACCAGTGGCCACATATCTTGGCTAAGGGGTTGGGGATCCTCGACTATCTACTGATAACCTATCTACCCCTATCTGGTTCAAGTATTTTAGGGGGGTTACCCCTTCTCTTAATTTTGATGATTCAGATATGGAATTTTTGAAACACAATGAGTCTATTGAATTGGAGCCACTCACCATTAAAAAGTCATTTTTCCCTTCAGAAGACATTCACATTAGC
Source organism: Pinus taeda (assembly GCA_000404065.3). Taxonomy (NCBI): domain Eukaryota; kingdom Viridiplantae; phylum Streptophyta; class Pinopsida; order Pinales; family Pinaceae; genus Pinus; species Pinus taeda. The sequence goes on from APFE030858509.1 coordinate 74,895, forward strand.
CCTAATTCTAGGTAAAATGTCACCATAGGAAGAAGAAGGGGGTCAAATTCAAGAAGGCGTCTTCATGCTCTCCTCTGAAATATGCATTGACCAAATCTTTCTAGGGGGTACATGTTGGTGCTATTATTTCTCCCGTTGCGATTGTGGATACTTAAGTTTCTAGTTCATGGGTCCTTAGAAGGATTACATCCATTATAAACATGCTTCCATGATTATTATGTCCATTAACATCAGGGGCTTTGAGAATTCCCCTAAAAGACTTTCCCTGTGTAGACTTATTCATATGCAGAAGCCTTGCGATTATCCTTGTTCAAGAGGCTATGGTGCCTCGGGAGAAGGCATGGGCTTATTTATTAAAAATATGTACCAATTGGAAAGTATGTTCGACTAGTGCTGCTAGACATTCTAGGGGATTGGTTATGCTTTGGGACCCTCAAGTCATTAATTTTTGGGCATATAACTCTTTTGCAGGGATTATTCTTTTAGGATTTGCAATAGGATTGAAAATCTATCTTCATATACTCAAAATTTATGCCCCTTATTCTTCAAGAAGGGTATTTTGGAATTGCCTAGACAATTGTGGTCTACTGAAGATAAGCTCCCTCATATTGGTTGGTGATCTAAATCTGACATTGTCTATAGATGAAATTTGTGCTACAAAAAGCAAACTAGATATGATGAAGGATTTTTTCAAGGATTTATTTGATCATAATATGTTAGTGGACATCTATCCTAATCCAAAAAGTTCTACATGGAGCAATGGTCGTATAAAGTTAGAAGGGATCCCTAAGAAGTTGGAATGTTTCTTAGTGCATGCAGGTTTGGTTGAAAGTCTAGGAAATATGCGATCATGGGTTTAACATTCCAATATGTTAGATCACGATCATATTTTTCTACATTAGCTTGGAGAAAGTAGCTAGAAGGGTATTCCATTCAAATTTAACCATTCTTGGTTAAAGGACAAGGCCTTTGAAGGGTTGGTTAGGGATTCATGGTCCAAGCCTATTTCTTCCACTGACCTCCAGAATAAATATTGTATTTCTCAAGTTATTAAATTTAAAACATGAGGCGTGTCGATGAGATAGGGGAAAAAGAAGGAGAATTTACAAGAAATAATCTCAATAGAGATTAAAGTAAATACATTATATGATCCTTCAGATCCAAATATTCTTCGGAAGGCACTAAACAAAATATTATGTTTCTTGAGGGGTGCACATGACAAAGTTTAATGTATCAAGAGGAGTAATGATAGTTAAAAATTCATGTTATATGGGTTGTAGGAGGAAAAACTATAAATATTTTCATAATAATGCTTCAAAAAGGAGGAAAGAAAATTCCATATGGAGTCTTTTAGATGGCGAGAGAAGATTTTATTTATTTATTTTTTTACCAAGGTCGAGTACTTTTATATTATAAAAAGAGGAAGGACTAGGTCCTTGTAAATTTCGAAGACGGAAGGTCTATTTTGGAGGTGCCAAAATGGGAGCACAGTCCCTACCTCGACAAAATAGCCTTTATTTCTAGCAAACTGAAAGAAAAGATACTTATATTGATGAACATACTGACCAAGAAGCAAACAGTAAATACCAAACATAGAGGGAAGAGAGACAGACTGATCACTAAAAATGCTTAACGGATTCCTCTGGGTAATGATCTTTCTTTTTGTTGTAATGGGAGGAAGTTTCCCCCTGCTCACTTTGATTCAAAGAGTTTATGTATTCCATGACATCCTCAAGATGTTTGCACTTGTCTTTCAAAGCTTCGATCTCATCTCTTTCTTTATCTATCTCCATTTGTTTATAATTATTCACACTCTTCATTTCTGTGCGGAGGTCTTTAAGAGTTTGGATGAATCGGCCGATCATGAATCTATTGTCGTGACACAGGGCACAGCTGTCATTTTTCTCTACCTTTTCCAGAGGATTACAAGACATTTTGACAAGCCTAAAAGCAATGCAACTCTTCTGATCACTAATTGTTTGTTGAATGTCTCTGTTCTTGCTGTTGGGGTGGTCTGCGAAACTTTTTATATGAACTCTATTTTTCCTTCTTTCAAAGGTCCTTTTGAAATACCCGCAAGTCTGTGATCTCTTACTAATGGTGAGATGGTAACAGGACTGCTTCTGAGGGGATAACAAGCAGAGACAGATGCTATTACTATATAGGGAAAGAAGTTCGAAAGGACATGGGGAGTCGGGCGATGACAGGGCAGAGAAAAGGCCCAGGTCTTTTGGAGCAGATAAAAAATAATGAGATTAAGGAGGACGAGGATTCTGACCAGGGCCATGAGGAGGGACGGATGAGAAGCAGTCAGCTGGGAGCAGAATAGAGTAACCAAAACACTATAAAAAGGCCAAGAAGAAAGGTGGGAGGACTGCTGAAGGTTAAGGGACATGAGGTCCATAGATCGTGATCTTGTCACGATGAGAGAGCTGCAAGCAAGCACAAAAGAGAGAGTGCTATCAGATAAATTACCACTAACAGAAAAAACCTTGCTTTTACCTCCTTTCGAAACCTGCAAGTTGAAGTTGGTATAGTCGTATCTAGCCACACCAACCTCAGGGAATTGAGAATATGTGTGCTTATGGAGTTCTCTCACTGATGCTACACCAAGACTTATCCGCTGATGAATCTTGTTGTCAGAGTGTTGTTTATAATCTCGGTTGAGCACACTCTTCTCATGACTTTGATCACAGATCTCGGGAGTGCTCCCCCCAAAAGCATCATTGCACCATTGACTGATCGGGACAATGAGGGTGCCTCTACTGTTGATTTGACTAATACAAAAATTGTGTTGATCCCTGGGATGGATTTTCCTCCAAACTGAGACCTAGTGCAAATCATTCTTCCTGCTGAGGATTTTCCACATTGCTCTAGGAGGATAAGTTGAGATATTATTGTCATACCTATGATGGGCAATCTGTTGTCTCCATTTGTTTGATTTGGTTAAATGTGCATTGGACCTTAAACCCATCCAAAGGGGAAGAGAAATCAAGGGATAGCTTTTTCATATATGTCTTGGTTTTCTTTGACAAACCCAACCCTCCTGTTCACTACCTTGTTGGAAAGCAAATAAGCTTCTTGATTGTGAGCTCTTAAAACATGCTTAAAGATGATTTTTCCCAAAAATTTGGTGTTGTCTAATATTCTTTGTCTGATTCTATTTAGAGCCTGATTTTTGAATTCTCCACCCGTTTCCATAGCAACAATAATTATTGTTGAGTCACCGATAACGATGGGGTCTTTAACTGGGAGTTTTTTAAGGATGTTGGAGCCTAGTAACAGACTATAAGCCTCCGTCTTATTATTTGACATGTTACCAAGCCCCCATTCATAGGAGGAGATGACTTCTCTTTTCTGATCATGAATTACCCCACCAGCCCCTGCTCTTCTAGGATTATTCTTTGAAGCACCATCAAAGCAGAGAGTGTATTTGCTTTGGTTTTTTATCCAGTTCTCAATCTCCTTTTTGTTTCCCCAGAGCTTCCAGCCTCTAGCTCTTCCACCAATCTTTGCTCACAGTTGATTCGTTACTGAGCAAACCAAGGGGATTTTGTTATACCATGCCTTTTCTTCATGCTGCCAACTATTTTGGTCCACACTAAACACAGCATTGGCACTAATCATCTCCGCAACTAGCCCCCATGTTTTGGCTAGAATGGTTCTTGAGTGTAGTTTTTGACCTTTGAAGATGCAATTGTTCCTTACAAGCCAAATTTTCCAGCAGAGGGCAGAGGGAAGACACTTCTAGATGTGGATTATGGCAGATTTATTTTGCTTTGCGTACGGATAACTTTGCTCCCAATTCTTATTTAGAGTTGTGAGCTGATCGAAAATGTCACTGGTCATCTCCAAAGGACTTGTAATTTGATTCCAGTAGTGCCTTGCAGTGGTACAATTTAAGAAGAGATGCTCACTGCTTTCTTCATCTTTTTGGCATAAAACACACATGGAAGGCCCTTGGATACCTTTTTTCCTAAGATTTTCTGCAGTGAGTATCTTACCTTTCAGAAGAGTCCAGGCAAAAAATTTGATTTTAGGGAGACACTCGTTCTTCCATACAGTTGGCCAGAGACTCCAGTTATCATGATTATTGTGGGTTTGGAGAAAATTATAGCTAGATTTCATTGTGAACTTTCCTCCACTTGGGTCCCAAACATAGCTATCTTGGCTCCTTTTGTTTATAGGGGAGGCTCTAGCCAGAGTAATCTTCATATCATCCCACTGATTTTTCAATCTGTTTGGGAGAGGCAACTCTCTCCAGGCAGTCCAACTGTTCTGTTCCCAGTCTGAAATAGAATAAAGAGAGGTTATCCCTTTGTTAACCATCCAATCTTTCATACTTCTTAAGTGTTGGCATTTATTCAAGGGATCTGATCCCATGATTCTATCATTCCAAATGGTAGTATCTTTCCCATTCCCCAGACTCTTCGAAATATGATATTTGATTTGTGGGATGAATTTTTTTATAAGTTTCCACACTTGAGTACATGGGCAATCTGAGATCATTTCAGTGACGATCTTTGAATGCTAGCCATTGAGGTATTTTTTTAACAGAGATTCTATCTACCAGTTGTCTTTCTCATTTAACATTCGCCAAACGAGCTTGATGCCAAGAGCCTTATTTGTCAAGCTCGGAATCCTAATAGAGATTCCTCCTTTTTCAAAAGGGAGGGTCACTTGATCCTAGCGAACAAGACTGAATTTTTTGGAGTCTTGTTTCCCTCCTTGCCAAAGGAAGCCTCCATGATTAACTCCATTTGCTTATGTATGCTAGCGGGAGCCAAGATTATGGCATACTAATAGATAGGTAAGGCTGAGAGGAGAGCTTTGATGAGAATGGTTCCACCTGCTAGGTTTAACGACATCGTCCCCCACCTTTGAATTTTCCTTCGCATCTTTTCAATTTGTTTATTCCAGACCTCTATCTTGACTCCTTCTTTAGCCAGTGGTAACTTGAGATAAGTGAAGTGACCCTATTTCCACTGAACTGGTATGTCCATGATTTGAGAAATCCTCTACATTATGTTTATTGAAACATTCCAGGTGTATATTCTACATTTTTTGTTATTTAGCAGCCCTCCTGAGACAACAAGGAAGGCATCTAAAACTTTCTTGAACCTCCTAGCAATAATACTAGAGGCTCATCCAAGGAGAAGAGTATTGTCCGCAAAAAGTGAATGATTGATTTCTTTAACCCCTCGGGTTATACTAATGTCAGTGATTTCCCTTTTTTTCCTTTGGGTTTCAAGCTGGATACTTAAAGTTTCCACCATAAGGATGTAGAGGAACAGAGAGAGCAGGCAACCTTGTCTCAAACCCCTAGTGCTGTGAAAATAATGACTAGGCCTCCCATTGATCAGCAGGGCAGTCCAAGTATTTGAGATGCATTCCATAATAATGTTGATGAACTTGATGGAGATTCCGAAATTTTGGAGAAATCCCCCAAGATAATGATGATTAAATCTATCAAAAGCATTGGCCATATCTAGCTTAATGACCATGCCTTTTTAATTTCTTTGAATGCTACTATGGATGGTTTCCTGAACACGAATTACATTATCCATTATCTGCCTTTTGGGAATGAAACCGCCTTGGTTTTTGGAGATGATACTAGGCAGAATTTTTTTCAGTCTATTTGCCAAAATTTTTGTAATGATTTTATAGGAGGCGTTACATAGAGATATGGACCTAAATCTATCAAAAGAGACAAGATTTGGCTCTTTTGGGATGAGAACCAAGTGAGAGGCTTTAGTGTTTTCTCCCATTTTGTTTTTTTTGAAGACCTGTTTTACCATTATAACAAAATATTTTTTTATTATGTCCCAATGGTTCTTGTAGAAAGCGATGGTGAAACCATCTGGCCCTGGAGCTTTATCTAGGTGCATGCTCTAAGCTGCCTCTCTTATTTCGCCCTCTGTCACCTCCTTGTCGAGTTCACTGTTTTGTTGTTCGTTGATTTTGTTGTTGATTTGCTGAAGGAAATCGGCACTTTCCACTTGCTGATCCCCTACTATTAGGAGGTTTTTGTAATAGCTATGGGCTGCTTCTTTGATTTCATCCCTCTCCTTTATTTCCTTTCCTTCAACTTGGATCTTATCTATTTGGTTGCCCACTCTTCTTAACTTAAGGTTGTTGTGAAAAAAGGAGGTATTTTTGTCCCTCGCTTTTAGCCAGAGACATCTAGACTTTTGCCTCAATTCCTCCTCCTCTTCTCTGTTTTTCTTGTAAAGCTCCAAGAATATTTCTTTTTCGTGAGCATCCTCTTGCTCAGTAATTTGTTGATTTTTGTTTTCCTTGCTCTATTTCTCAAGTTTCTTTTGCAGCTCAACTTTTTTATTTTTCTCTTTAAGAGCATTCTCTCTTGCCCAGATTTTTATTTTTGCTCTTAAATTTTTAAGTTTGGTTTCCCAAACATAATGAGGGGAGCCTATGACATCTATTTCCCAACTTTCCTTTATAATCTTGTTGTCCCAGTTTTTGTTATATTTAAGAGGGATCGACCCATAGTTCTCCATCCTGTCCAAAATCAGAACCACTGGCTTGTGGTCGGAGGCTGAAGCATGTACTATCTTGCTTTTGATGGACGAAAATCATGCTGCTATACGCTCTTGGATCAGAATCCTATCAAGTCTTTCCTTAATGTTTTTTGTACCTACTCTTTTATTACTCCAAGTGAATTTCTCGTTACTTGGAGGTATGTCTAGAAGTTTTTGAACTTCAATGAGGACTTCCAAGGCTGCTCTAGAAGGGTCGTTGAAGTAATTTCCTCCCAAATTCTCTTCTATGTTTCGAATCAAGTTTAGATCACCTCCTACAACTAACTTGTTTCTTCGGCATTCTTGAGCTTCTTCTTTTACTGATTCCCAACATAGCACTTTGTCTCTGTAGTGATTTGGAGAGTAAATATTTAAAAAGGTGCACCCTTCATTTGTGCTTTTGTTTTTAAGCTCTGTCCTGACCCACTAATTGTTGAGTTTTTGGCTGATGAGTTCCCATTTACATTTGTTCTATAACGTGCCAATACCACCTAAGGCTCCAATGGAGTTTGTAGATGTTCCCTCAAAATTTTTTTTGATTCTTCATCAATTTTTGAAAATCTTGAGTGCTCACTTTGGTCTCTTGGATTATGAGAATGTTTGGTTGTTCTTGCTTTATTAAGTCTCGTGTTGCATTGATCTTGAGAGCGGAGCCAAAAACCCTGTTGTTCCAAGAGACCAGAATCATTATTTACTTGATTTATGGTGAGCTCCAACCTTCTCCTTTTGCTTTCCCCACTTCCTTTTTGTTTGGCCAGGAAAGAATCCATTGGTTGTTGGGTACCGATAGCCATTTCCTTTGCTGCTGCCTCATCTCTAATCTCTTTATTAGATTTCCTTCCTACTTTTTTTGGTTGCTCCGAAGTGTTATCAGATTCTTTGAATTTATTTCTTGTAAGGATTCGGCCTATGATGGGTGGGGGGGGACATCAAGCTTTGATTGGGGGATGTGATAATGGCTAGAGTTTTGTCTTGAGTAGGGGAGCGTGGGGATGTTGGTTCTTCTTCCAGAAGTTTGAATGGGTTAGGTGTCGAGGATATTGGCTGAGCCTTGTTTGGGGAAGGGATAAAATTTCCAGCAGTATTTCCATGGGGCTATGGAGGGTTGGGGGCGTCTTGTTTATTGTTGTTTTTCTTCCTCTTTACTTGTTACCAAGTGTCTTCATGTGCTTCTACATTCTCAACAGTCTCTACTTCTTTTAGTTTGCTACATCTATTTTCCAAATGACCGTATTCATGACATACCTTGCATTTGAATGAGATTTGCTCGTAGTCCAGCTGTTGGATGTGAGTCCACTGGTCCACCTTGATTTTTATTGCCTTCGGCAGTCCTTTCCCCAAGTCCACTTCCACACAGATTCTGGCGCATGCATGCATATTATCTTTTGGTTCACATCTATCTCTATACTTGCCAACTGCATTTCTAATTACTTTGACTGATCCATCACCCCAACAATGAAGGGGGAGGTGTGGCAATCTGACCCAGACCGGCGCAACACTTGGAACGTCCATCTCAGGGTCGAAATATGGAGACCATCCATTCAAATATAGTTCTCTTGAATCCATAAAGTATGGTCCATTTCTGAATATTAGATTCCAGTCTTCTTTGGTTTCAGATAGAAACGTGTAATATCCCCTTCCACGGAACCTTATAGCTATTTTCCCTTGAATGTTGACGCTCCAGTTTCTCTCCACCCATTTTTGGACCGCTTTGGGGGAGGGCCACAACCCTGTAAATTGTCCAACCAATCCTCTTTCAGATAAAGAAATTACAGCTTTCCTGGGGAGACTTGGAGGTAAAGAGATCTTTGGTATGTCTACTAATTTTTTGACGAATTTGCTTGCAGTTGGCTTGGTTTTTGGAGCTTCATTCTCAGATATTAGTGATGCAAAGGTTGTTGCTTGATCCTCAGAGCCATGCAAAAAAGAAGAGTCTTCCCTGCCATGCGAGGCACGAAGAAGAGAGGTCCTACAACAGGAGGTTGCCAGGGGAAGGAACGGGGGAGAGCGACAGTCCGGACTGTTGAGGAACTGTAAGAGGGCCGAAATCGAGCTTGGAAGGCCTAGCAACAGGAGGCTTCCAGGCGTGGAAGCTGCATGAGGCAGCAGAAACAGGGAGGGGCAGCTAGGTCAAACCTGTGCACGCTCAGTCCATTCAACCGTTTTTTTTTTTGGCAGAGAAGATTTATTAATTCGCAAAAAGATTTACAATAGGAAGTTGTCAATTATTTTGGAAATAAATATGGAGAAAAATAAGGTGTCAATATAGAAAAAAATTGGATTAGATTCATATGTATCCACAAATGTTTAATGTCAAGGAAAGTGACTATATTTGGAGGTTGATCACAAAGGAACAAATGATAGTGGTTTTGAAATCATTGGCCGGGGACAAGTGGTTGGGTCCAGATGGATGGATAGTCGAATTATTCCTTCACTTTCCAAGCATCATGATTTAGGATCTTCTTGATATGGTTGAGGATTCATAGTCTCTTTTCTCGATCACCGGTTCTTTGAATCTACATTCATAGCTCTTATATCAAAAGCAACAATTACATCCACTTTTACAGATTATAAACCCAACTATTTATGTAACACTGCATACAAAATGATTTCAAAAATCATTTCCTCCCATATTAAAGCATCTATCTCAAATTTCATTTCTCCATAGCAATTTGGGTTCTTGGCCAATAGGCAGATACAACATTATGGTCACCATTACTCAAGAATGCCTTCACTCTATCAAGGTATAAAAGATGCATGCATGTTGGAAGAATGACAAAATGACAAGGTGGATGTGTGTTTGGAGTGATCAAATGACAAATTAGATAGACATTATATTTTGTAAGAAGTCATAGATACAATTTTAGAAGTATAATCTAAAAAAGAGTGACAATATCTATCAATGCCCAAAATTTCTAAAATTTGGATCATAGTGATCCAAACTTAAATAGGAATGCAAAAAAATACATATATAACCATAAATACAGAGATGTAGCAGAAATAACACTTCATTTCATTACTATCAAAATATTGAAATATGCTTACAAAGAAACGAAAATAAACTAGTTCGGGGGATGGCAACTTATCTTTAAGAAGAGATGTGGTGGCTACATGCCTTTGAACTGTGTTACAATGATGCTCAAGGACCTATTTATTATTGAAAAACAAGGGAAAACCCTAAATAACCACAACCCTAACCCTAGGAGATATAGTGCCAATAGTTTGTGGGCCCTGTTGGGGTTAGTTAGGCAGTCAACTTCCCAGGTTGTAACTTGGTCATATTATCTCTGTTTGGCACGTACGATACCTTGTTGGAAATGTATCTTCGAGTACTACGAGATTTGTGGCAGGGCCTTACCTATGGATATGAGCCTACTACATACCTCAAAAAAATGTCGTTTAGGGGGTCAAAATTGCTTCAGAAGTTCAGGACTTGAAAAACTTCTAAAAGTAGTAAATGCTAAAATAAATAAGGAAATATATTAAATTGACTAAGTGGAATAAGTGGGTGGCCACCAATATCCACCTGGATCAATCCTCCCCCCTTAGGAAGCAATGGTCCCCATTGTGTGCAGAGCCTCCATGAGATGAGGAATTTTTTGTTGAAATTGGTCCCTAGTGAACCACTTGCCCTTGTGAAGGAGTTGGCTTGCTTTGACAACTCAATAAAGTTGGATCCTCTATTGGTGAGTTTTTTTTATCTGGGTTTCCATGAACTAATCAATTGTGGCATGTTCCATGTAGTCCGAGTTGAGATCTATTGGTGTGAGTTATTTTGCAATGTCGAATGTGTCCAACAATGGTAGAAAGTATGGTCGAAGGTGATCTACATTGAACACTTGGTGCAGACCAAGGAACAGTGGGATGCTAATCTCGAATGCATTATCACCTACAACATTGGTGATGGTGTATGGCCCATATTAGAGTGGGTGAAGCTTGCAGTGGGGTCCAGCGAGGTGCTCCTTATGCAAATGTAGCCAAACTTTCTCGCCCACCTGGAACTTGTGCGACACTCGATGTTGATTATGGCACTACTTGTACTTAGCATTAGATTTTTCCAATATATCATGGACCTATTGGGGTATGTGTTGAATGCACTCAATGAAGATGTTAGCCCAATCGACTTTAGATTGGACGTGAACCGAATATGCTTGAGTAGCTACAAATGGTATGGCCACATCAATGGGACATAATGGCTGGAATCCCAACCCTACCTGAAAGGGGTTGTGGCTCATTGAGCTATGGAGAATTCTGTTGTAGTTGTGTTGGACATAGGGGAGGCTTTCATCCCATGCACATGGATGCTTTGAGTTGTACATGCGCAGGATGTGTACAATCATCCTGTTGGCGACCTCTATTTGACCATCAGTTTGGGGTGGAACGTCGTGGACTTAGTAAGTTTGGTGTCCAACATCGACCAAAGACTTGACCAAAATTCACTTATGAATATATTGTCTCGATTTGAGATAATGGACCGTGGGATCCCAAAGTGTATCCACACTCGCTCAAAGAAGAGCTTAGCAGTGGCCTCTGTTATGATACTCTTCTTGTAGGCCGCCATGATGGCCATCTTAGAGAATTTGTCGATGACCACGAAAACGCAGTGGTTGCCGTGCTTAGTAGGAGGGCCCTTCATGTAATCCATGGAGATAGATTCCCAAGGTCGACTGGGAGTAGGTATAGGAATATATAGGACTTACTTCTTGATGGTTGGTTTGGTAATGCCATAGGCAATGCAGGATCTAATGTACTTCCCAATATCCTGGTGAAGTTTCAACTAATAAAAATACTTCTGCAGTATCGCCATTGTTTTCTCTACTCTGAAATGTCCAATGACTTGACTGTAGTGCGCCTCCCAAACCATCTTGGCACGCTCGCTTGAAGGAACACGAATGTGTCCCAGGTGGCATAACAATGCATCCTGAAGGTGAAAATTTGGAACTTATTTCCCTTCAAGGAGTGTCTGGTATGTGCTGCCAAATTCTGGATCGCTCTGGTAAATATGTGGCCACCTCGAAGTCTCATGCCCACAGGAGTCGAGCATAGTGATCAACGCCATGACTGGTGGTTGGCTGAGGCAGTCTGCAACATTATTGGTGTTGCCCTTCTTGTACTTAATGTTCAAATGGAACTGTTGTAGGTAGGTGGACCATTTCTGATGGCAATCATTCTGCAATTTCTCATGTTTATATGAAATATAGAGGTCCATGGTCTGTGTGGATGACCTTTTCCTTCTCCAGAATGTAATTGCCATTAACGACAAGCCTACACAATGGAATACATTTATTTGTCGTAAGTGGGATACTTTCAGAATGTGTCTGAAAGTGTCTCACTGTGGTAAGCCTCTAGATGCCCCTGATGAGTAAGAACTGCACAAATAGCATAGTCAGAGGCGTCTATCTCAATCTCAAATGATTGCTATAGGTCTGGTAATGTGAGCAGACCAAAGGTGAAGCTTGAACTCAGAAAACGCCTTTTGTTGGGTCTCGGACCAAAAAGAAATTTCTTTCGCTCTGCCCTTGGTGGCTTGAATTAAAGACCAAGTGATATGAGAGAACCCCAACACGAACCTGCAATCGAAATTGGCAAGGCCTAGAAAGTTGCGGAGCTCTGTTAGGGTGGTTGGGGCTGGCCAATCCTGAATGACTTGTATCTTGGTTGGGTCCACATGCACACCCTACTCATCAATGATGTACCCCATATATTGAACTTGGGTCATGCCAAAAGTGCATTTCTCGAAATTGGTACAAAATTTGTGTTGTCGTAGGGTTTGAAGGACCTATCGAATATGGTGGATATGCTCTTCCCAACTCTGGCTAAAGATTAAGATGTCATCTAAATACGCCACCGCAAATGCATTGATGAAGGGTCGGAAGATGTTGTCCATCAATCTCATGAAGGTTGTGGGGGAATTCGTCAACCCAAAAGGCATGACCAACCATTCGAAAATGTCCTCCTTGGATTTGAAGGAAGTATTCTACACATCGAAGGGTTCAATAGGCACCTGGTGATAACTAGACTTCAAGTCAATCTTGTTGAAATATTTGTCCCCCTTGAAGTGGTCCAGGAGGTCATCAATCTGTGGGATTGGGTACCTATTCCAGGAAGTGATCTTGTTTAGCACCTGATAGTTAACACAGAGTCTCCAGGTCTCGTCCTTCTTCTACCAATACAATCGGGCTCCCACAAGGTGATGAGCCTGGCCCGATGTGCCATTTTTGCAATGGTTCCTAAATCTGCCTCTTGATCTCATCATTCTATATAACAGAGCATCGGTAGATCGATCCATTGGGTAGCAACACACCCGAGGTCAGATCGATGGAGTACTTGACCTGACAGTGCAGAGGTACCCCTGTAGGTGAGGCAAAAACGTCCTTGTACTCCTCCACGACCTTGTCCATCTATTTTTGGTGTGTGGAGGAGCCCTGTCTGGAAACTTAGGCAACAAATTTCTTTTTTCCCTAAGGGAGAATCATAAGGAAAACAAATTTCCTAATCTCGGAAATGATCTTATTACATTGCTTTGCAGTGATCAAAGAGATGGCAGTAGGTGGAGCTGCCTCTAGTATCCTATACAACTTATTGCCCAAAGTAATGATCATAGAGTGAGGTCTAGACTCATATACAACATGTCAATTCCACACGTATGGTTGTCCTAATAATACATCACAAACTTCAATAGGAGCAACATCACATAGTACCTCATCTGTGAAGGGCTTGATGCTATAGGGAAGGTGAGATTGTTGGCTGACGTAGAGATCTCGTCCTTGGTGAAGCCTCGCAATGGTGTATGATTGCGAATGTGTTATCATCGGTAGGCCCAACCACTTCACAAACTCTGTTTAAATGAGGTTCTTTGGCTCTCATTGTCTACAATGAGCTGCAGTGGAGAACCCTTCACCCACATCTATGAGTGGAAGAGGCATCCCCCCTCCTCTGGATATTTAGGCTCATTCTTTTGGATCTCGGTGGTGGCCACAGTGGCACTGGGGTCCGCATCAATGATTTGCTTCCCTTTGTCATTTCCCTTGTTGATTTTTGACTAATATTCAGAACATGTGTCTGAATTGGAAGCCTTCAGCTCAGCCACTAGGGATTGCTTGGCTTGACACTCACTTGTGTTGTGAGTGGAGCTCTTTAGAGCTCACACCATTTTACCATGTCCTTATTTGTCTTCGTGGTGTTGTTCTTTTCTTGTGGCTTCAGCGGGTTCTCCTGAGTCACCCTAGGCTTTGGTTTTTGCTATGTGGTTTGGGGGTGCCTTTTCCTTGCTTCGGATTCAGAGATCCAAAGTATCACTTCTTCTATTTAAACTTCTGCTCAATCTTGACAACATATCTGTATTCCATGTCAAGCGAGGATATGTCTAAGATATCCATCTCGTCTTGGATGTACTTGTGTAGATAGTCGTGGTACTTGAGTACCAAATTCCGCTCAAAATCCTTAATACCCAACTTCATGCGAAGGGTATGGAAAACATTTGTGAACTTCAACACATCTTGTTTCCTTTCCTGCTGTAGCATGGTCCACTTCATGTATTTATCTTCATAGCTCCTGACAAGGTATTATTATTCCTTGATGCCATCTCAGAAAGAATCCCAAGTGGGTGTGGCTGAAAATAGTGAGGATCTCCTCTTGTCCTTTTGCTCATAGTAGGTTTCCCACTAGTCCTTGATGTGTGGGGCAGCTTTGAGAAGTGCAAAACTAATATTCTCCCCATTGGAAAAGTGATGAACTGAAAAATATCCTTCCAAAATATTCAACCATTTATCTATGATATCTGCATCTATCTGGCCCTCAAATATGGGAATATCAAAGTTAAATTATACCTTAAAAGGAGTGGTGCCTCCAGTGTGGCTGCTGGATGAAGATGTGTCGCCTGTGGGTAGCCGTCGAAGGATTTCGGAAAATTTATCCATCATCGTGTTCCTCTGTCGCTCGAGAGCTTCCTCGAGTAATATTTTGAAAGGATCTCCTTCCCCCTCATCTTTCTTTTCTTCCGCCATGGGAGGTCATCGGGGTTCACAAGGCTGGTCTTGCAAAGTTTCAACCAGTTTGAGCCCTAACTCCTTATACCCTGACCTCGTTGGGGACATGCAAAGAAAATAGAGAAAGAACAGACCACTCTGATACCACTGATCCAAACTTAAATAGGAGTGAAACAAATTACAAATATAACCATAAATATAGAGATGAATAAGAAATAACACTTCATTTCATTAATATCAAAATACTGAAATATGCTTACAAACATAATGGAAATAAACTAGCTCGAGCGATAGTAGCGTATCTCTGAGAAGAGAGGTAGCAGCTACATGCCTCTGAACCGTGTTACAATGAGGCTCAATGACATATTTATTATTGAACAATAAGGGAAAAACCCTAAACAACCAAACCCATAACCCCAGGAGATGTAACGCCAAGAGTTTGTGGGCCTCGTTGGGGTTAGTTATGCAACCAATTTCCCGAGGTCATAACTTGGTCATATTATCTCAGTTTGGCATGTATGATACATTGTCAGAAATTTCTCTCCAAGTACTATAGGATTTGTGGCAGGCCCATGCCTATGGCTACAGACCTACTGCGAACCTAAAAAATGACGTTTAGGGGGTCAAAACTGCTCTAGAAGTTCAGGACTTGAAAAACTGCTAAAAATAGTAAATGTTGAAATAAACAAGGAAACATATGAAACCGACTAGGTGGAATATGGGTGGCCAACAATATCCACCTAGATCACATAGGAAATATGAGAAATATATAAGAAATCATGCACATTTAAACAACTTTTATTTTCGCATAGTCTAACGAGGCTATAAATTTGCCTGGAAAACAATGGAAATTTCGGTGAGATTTTGATAAAATCGGACAAAATTTTTGGGAAATCTGGGTTACAATTGTCAAGTTTTAAGACTTTAGGTGCCCCATGGGTTTTTGATGGTGTTGAATTTGTTTCCAGCATCAAAATCATGATTCAAGCACTGCTACTATTAGATTTTTTGAGGAAAAAAGGGTCTGATTCCAATGACTTTTTGTCGTCTGAACAAATTTTCTACCTTGAACAATGTAAACTTTGAAATGGGAACTATAAACTCAAAACAGGAACTCTAGCAAAAAAAACATGAAAAATAGTGCTAAAAATGAAAAGTGTTGATGTTGGAATAACACCTTCTTCTTTTTCTAGGGTAAATTTTCAACATGTTTTAAAAATGGCTGTGAAAACCAATTTTTTGTGCAAAATCCATCTTCAAAACGAAAAATGTTGACGTTGGAATAACATTTTTTTTCTAGGGTAAATTTTCAACATGTTTTAAAAATGACAGTGAAAACAATATTTTTTTTGCAAAAATTGTGCAAAAGCACCCTCAAAATGAAAAGTGTTGAAGTTGGAATAACGAATTTATTTATTTATTTTTTTAGTGTAAATTTTCAACATGTTTTAAAAATGGTAGTGAAAATCTATTTTTTGTGCAAAAGACACTCTCAAAACGAAAAGTATTGATGCTAAAATAACATTTTTTTTCTTAGAGGGTAAATTTTCAATAATTTGAAATAATGGTGTAAAAGATTTTATCATGACTCTGAAAAACATTAAAAAAAAAAAATTAAAAATTAAAAATTAAAACAATGAACAAAAAAAAGTTAAAAAATAGCAAAACGTAAATAAAAATATATATTAAAAAA
>APFE030858509.1:94606-113171 GCA_000404065.3 Pinus taeda
GTAAAAAATGTAACATTTAAAAAAAAATCCACACTTAATACATTAAAAAATCTAGACTGTAAAAAACAAGTCCTCTAAAAAATAGTTGATGCTGCATCAACACATAAAAAATTTAAAGTGTAAAAAATAAACTTTCTAAAAAAATATTGATGTTGCATTTTTTAAATCAACAAAAAAATATTTATATTTGATACATAAGAAAATTTAAAGTGTAAAAAATATGCTCCTAAAAAAAGTGTATTTTCTATCACCATTTTTCAAAATCGGGTCACTTTTTTGCTACCTCTGAATAATCATATCAATTCTCATTTCAAAATTTACATTGTTCTCAGTAGACAACACCTTTTATTTTAATAAAAACTTAATGTTTTTTTTTTCCTTATTGAAAAAAATAAAAAGAAAAAGAAAAAGAAAAACACACCAATTATATTTTCTCTCTGTGCAATTCATCACTGCAATAGTACACAATTGTATGATCCATTTTTATTTTTTATACCTATCGTAGGTAGGATATATTACATTGACCAAGTATTAGCTTTTCTTTTGACCAAAAAAAATTGAAACTTATCCAAAGTTTAACATAAATTAAAATTTATTATTTTTAAATAATATTTAAATCATTTATCTAAAACACTATTGATTCAAATCTTTACATCTTATTTTGTAATGATGGTAAATGTACTTCATTATTAATTTGTATTTTACAATTTAATTTACAGCCTCCACTTTATACCTCCATCTGTCCTTTTATTTATTTATTTCACCTTCATTATCTCCTTATTTTTTAATTAATTTTCGTTTTTGTTGTGATCATTCGATTTACACTGCTAGCCGTTAGAAGTACACTCCCATCCTTCTATCTCCCAACTCTCACATTTCATCCACTGCCAACCATTTTACAACTCCCCATTTGATGTGAGCTGCAAACTCTTTAAATTCATGTAATCTATATGAGGAACGTTTCGTCTCACCTAAGGTTTAGTGTTCATTTTTGGTTGTGTTTGATGTGACACATTTTATAGGTAGAATATTGAAAATTTGTATATATTTTAAGTGGTGTGCACCATATCATAATTCTCTTATATAATTTGTATATTTTTTTACTTGTAAAGTTCATCATATCAAAATCCTCTTACATTTCACTTATTCAAATTTATTTATATATTGAACCAAGTTTTATAATGTTAAGATTTTCAAAGATTTTACTCAAATTTATATAAAAATTAAGTTTTATAATTATAAATTTTATATGTGATGAACAAAACTTACAGTCCTTTATTTCTTATTCTATTACAATAATTAAAGTAGAGCCTACCTTTCAACTAAACTCTAATGTGTTTCTAACAACGACATAAACAAGCTCCAACTATACTTGTCCTTTTCAAAAAAAAATTATATTAATTTTTTTTTCATCTCTTTTAACAAAAAAGCAAATATATAAACATAAAAAATAATATTTTTATTATAAATATATCTGAATATGTGCATTATTTATGTATTTCAAAAGTGAAATATAGTTCATCTTAATGTATAAAATGTATTTTATATCTCACATTTCATAACTTACATATAGACCATCTTAATATATAAAACTTATTTCATAAGTGAGATATGGGTCATATTAATCAATATGTTTGAGTGAATATTTAAAACTAAGAGGATTCCACATCATTAAAACGGTAAAAACAACAGTACAGTGTGCCGTTTAAAATTTTCACAATTTACACTATTCTAGGGTGAATAGTGTTGAATACTTTTTATTTTATGATTAAATATTTTTTTAATATTTTTTCAAATTTAACCATTTAAATTATTATTTGTTATATTTAATAATTTTATTTATTTTTAATTAATTTAAATATAAAATAATTATAGTTTAAATGCATTAATTATATAATATATTATTTTATAAAATTAAAAAAAAAAAAAATTATTTGACATCTATTTATTTAATGTTAAAAATTCCACCATTTATTTATCAAATTGTAATATTATTATATTTAAACTAAATAACAAGTATTATATAGCACTTGTTTTATATAAGCATCATACAAAAGCCAAATGATTCTCTATTAATTTCTCGTTTATCATCATTTCCATTTCCATTTCCGTAGTACACTGGTATGACCATGTTTCATGCGAGTTACTAATCATGGTAAATTTTGTACATCACGTACTTTGCACTAATTCATTCAAGATGTAACCGATTCCACAAACATGTCCTTTCTATGGTCAAAACCATTACAATGTCTAATTAACTATTATAATTAAAAGGTGGAAAAGAGATTTGGTATCCAATAAAGCTATCAATGAATATATTTAAAGTTGGAAACATACAATTTAGTCCAATCTTTTTATTACAAGGTATTATAAAAGATAAAATCGTGAAGGTATTAAAAGGGTTATAAAAGGTTTTGTAAAATTATTAGAGCGCACACACTGATTTAGTTGAAGAATAATTGCACAAACTTGTAAGAATTTGAAAAAGAAAATTGGAATCAAGAATGAATTTGATTAACCAATATTGGTTTGAGAATCAATACATAAAGCTACTAAGTTAAACTTAGTTGTACATGCAATAATTATGGATAATTAAAGCTAACTAAAGCTAAGTGTGCTTTATGTTCTATTAATGTGCACATGCACCACAAGCAAGCACTAGAGTTAACTAACTAAAGCTAAGTGCACACCACATGTAAGCACTCGAGTTAACTAATTAAAGCCAAGTGCACACCACATGTAAGCACCCAAGTCAACTAATTAAAGCCAAGTGCACATCACATGCAATAGATAGAGTTGAATTGAAGCTAATTAAGGCTAACTAGGTGCATGTACACCGACACCCCCCCTTAAGCATAATTTAGGTGAGTGTGATACAAAATGAACGAGTCCCGACAACAAGTCCATTTTAGATACCCATACACAATGCATTAAAAGAGGAAAGAGGGAAAACCGAGTGGGAAGAAATTCCCCCCCCCCCTCAAAATATAATGCAAAATGTAGAGAAAATACAACTACTAGGTAGTGGTGTCCTTCACCCCAAGACAATCTCGCATAAATCGAAACTTATGCTCAGTGAAAGTCTTGGTGAAGATATAGGCAGTCTGCTCAGAACTGGGACAGTACTAAAGATCGATGATCCCATGAATTAGTTCTCTAATGAAGTGCATGTGAATCTCGATATGTTTTGTCCATTGTCGTTGCACTAGATCTCTGCAAAACTTTAGCGTAATTTGATTATCACACTAGATGAGAGTTGGATGACGGACACTGATGCTAAGCTCAAATAGGAAATGTTGTAGCCAAATGGCCTAATAGTGGCATTGACTGCTCCTCTATACTTGACCTCTGTTGATGATAAAGCAATGGCAACCTACTTCTTTCTTGACCAACAAATTGGGTTGGATCCCAAACTAAGTACATAATTGGAGGTGGACTTGTGATCAATGTTGTCACTAGCCCAATCTGAATCTATGAACCCAATGAGATCCAAAGAATAATTGGCTGCATAATCAATCCCATAAGTGATTGTCCCCTAGACATATTGAAGGATGCGCTTTTCAACTTTCCAGTGTAACTCATGTGGCTCCTACATGTATCTGGAAACTGCTTCTACAACATATGAGAGATAAAGAAGACTTCCCACAAGTTGGCGTACAATATGAACTCAACCAATGGTGTGTCTCTTCCATTCTCAAGCTTCATGCCTAATAAGAAAGGTGTGGCTACTGGCTTGCAGTCACTCATGTGAAATCATGTCAAAAGATATCTAACATACTTTGGTTGAGAAATGGTAATCCTAGAACCACTCTAATTGATCTCTAGTCCAAGGAAGAAATTTAGCAAGCCCATGACTGTCATAGAAAATTGCTTATGCAATGCAGTTTTAATCTCAGCAATGTCATAAGTTGAACTTATTGTTATCAAAAGATCTTCTACGTAGAGTACTATGATCAACAAGGAGTCAATTTTCTTCAAAAAAGAAACATTGGAATCAAATTTGTAGCGTACAAAATTTTGAGATAACAAATAGGAATCCACTTTGCATACCATGCTTTAGGTGCCTATTTGAGGCCATAGAAAGACTTCTTTAGTTTGCATACCAGAGATTAATTTTTCACGTATCCCTGTGGATACTCCATGTAGATTTCCTCATCGAGATCACCATGAAGAAAGGCATTATTCACTTCCATATTATGCACCTCCCATCCTCTTGTTGCTGCAATGGAGAGAGTTAGGCGAATGGAATCGATTTTTGCTATTGGAGCAAAAGTCTCATCATAGTCAACACCATGTACCTGCTAAAAACATTTCTCCACCAATTGTGCCTTATATCGACTAACTTGGCCATCTGCTGATTTCTTGGTCCTGTAACCCCACTTGCAACTCACAAGTTTACGATTGGAAGGTAGTGGAACCAGATCCCAAGTCTAGTTCTCAATGAGAGAGTTGTATTCATCATCCATAGTTGCTTCCCATTCAAAATGCCCAACTTCTTCTGCATAAGTCTGTGGATCAAATGCATGCATCATATAATCATGCATGACTCCATAGCTAAGAGTGCTTTTGGATCTTCCTGAAACTAAGGTATAGTGGTAGGATCATCTAGGATATCACACATGCTGCACCATTTTTGTGTTGAAAGTGGTCAAGAATATTCCAAAATACATGAGGAAGTATGATCTCGATGTTCAACAACTGCTGGTCCAACATGTGTCACAAGAAAAGGCTCATCTAGATCAGAATTCTGATCTGAAGTATCATCTGCATACTCATCAATTAATGGTGAAGGAAACTTTGTAACAGGTTCATTTGTTGGTGCATGCAAAGCATCTTCTTCAAACTTTACACTCCTTTCGGTAAGGAGTACTTCAATGTTGATATGAAGCAATCTGCACCCTTTAACTTCATTAGAATATCCAACAAACATGCATGCCTTACTGTAATTTTCCAAACTTGGATAAACAGTGATATATAAAGAAAAATTGATTTACAACACAAAATTTTAAACATTTAGCAAATACTCATGAAAAATCCAGAAGTAAGAACTAGTTGAGTCATTTTATTAATCGAATGGAGCAAGTACAATAGTATGGATAAATGCACCTAGGCTTCCTCAATGGAAACTGTGATAGAACCCAGGTGATATGACAATGATCTCAAATGCTGATAATGACTGCTCCTCTGATGTTCTGCGCTGCCAAGAAAACTTCACTGTTGGTTGGAAAGGAATTGCTAGAAACCCCACATTCAGTGCTTAGAAAGTGCTGCAAAATAACCCCAAGCTCCTTGACCAAAAACCATAAAAACCCAGAAAGGGTTTGGTCTGATTCCAACCTCTCAAAATCGACCTCCAAGAGGCTCTACGCTCTCAAAGACTGTTGTAGCACACGACCCACAAAGATAACAACAAATCCTCCTCCAAGGCTTTGAAAATGTAGCAATATCCTCCACAAGTGCTTCCCTTAACTCTCCCGGAAAAGATTAGCCCCAATAGCTAAGACTCCACCTCCCACATGTGCACAATATGATTCCTTTGCGGTGTCCCAGGAAGTGTGAAAGTCACACTGAATAGGAGCTCTCTCCTCTAGCTCCAAACTCACCAAAATGGAAGAAAAACAACTATGCCTCCTTTTTGGAACTCCTCCTGGCCAAAGCTCCACTAGAAGATGTCACAATCACAACTCGACCTCCCTTCATTGTGTCTTCCAGAAATACACATCACCTGGAGATGATGGATGCAACTACTGGAAATCACAATGAAAACCTCATCCGAAAGAATGTAGATGAACCTATCTAGGGTGGCACTCGAAGTCCCCCAAAGAAAGGGTGATATCTCTGCTTTAAGAACTCTTGCTAAACAACAAGTGACTCGGCTAAGCATCTTGAGCAACCAAAGAGAAATTTGATAGGTCAAAGATGATGAAATGAGGAGAGCTACCTTCCTTTTATAGGTTTCGTGGAGCAATTTTCCGTCCATTTTCCCTCCATCATGGGCCCGTCATGTAACCATCGACTTCCCCTCTCATGTAATTCGAACTAGGGAGTTTGTATTCTCCTAGTGTGGGTGGCCCCCACATGTAACTTAACCACACCAAAATAACATCTAATAAAGTCTAAGCCTCCTAATAAAATCAAATGGGCCTCATCACCTCCAAAATTGGCCCTAAAATGTAGTGATTAATTTTGTTCCAAATTAATTTAGGAAGGTACATTACTCCCATCCCAAATGTTGCTTGTCCCCAAGAAACTTCAATTTTGGATGCTAAAGTATGTGCTCATCCTCCCAAGTATCATCCTTATCTAGTAAGCTCTTCCAATGCACTAAGTATTCTCTGATTATCTTGCTTCTGAGCTTCCTTTCCCTGGTCTCTAAGATGGCCTCCGACTCTAAAACTAGGTGCCCCTCATTATCAAGTGGAGGAAACTCCACAACTACTGTGAAATGTTTCTGTAACACCCTCTTTAGGCATGAAACATGGAAAATATTATGGATCATAAACCACCTTTCCAACCCTCTTGATCACCATGTAAGGCCCAAAAAATCTCGGTTGCAAATTTTCGACCCCCTTCTACTTCAAAGTGGACTGTTGGTATGGCTGCAATCGAAGGTACACCTAGTCCTCAAAATGCCTCTCCACTCTATGCCTGTCAGCATACATCTTCTACTGATTATGAGCTATCTTGAAGTTATCCTTAAGAGCCATGAGGATATATTGGCTCTCTAGGATCCAATATTTGGCCTTTGGGGCCTGACTGTCTCCAAAAACAATGTCAGCAAAAGACAAAGCATAATAACCATATAGAGCATAGTTAGGAGTCATACCAATGGATATATGATGTGTCATGTTGTAACAATACTCTCCCAAATGCATCCATCCAAGCCCTTTGCTGCCCTACCACATAGTTCCTAAGATAGCCCTCTAACCACTAGTTCGCCCTCTCTGTCTGGCCATTAGTCTATGGATGATAACTAGTGCTCGAGGTGAGCTCGGTGCCAATTAGCCTGAAAATCCCTTGCCAAAATCCCCCCACGAATCGGCTATCTCAGTCATTGACTATAGTCTTAAGGAGTCCATGCAGGCGAAATACCTCCCTAAAGAACAACTTTGCCACCTATGAAGCTGAGTATTGTGTTAGAATGGAAAAGAAATGTGAAAACATGGTCAGTCAGTTGAACACCAAAAAAATAAAATCCTTCCCTTGTACTGAGGGAAGTCCAATGATGAAGTCCATAAACATACTCTCCCATTTCCCCTCAGGGATGGGAAGAGGTTGCAATAGTCCTGTTGGATGGGTCAACTCCCCTTTGTTCCTCTGACAAGCTTCACACTCCTGCACATGTCTCAACACATCCCTTTTGAGGCCCTTCCAAGTGAAGCACTCTCTCACTGCCATATAGGTCTTCCTAAACCCCTGGTGTCCAGATAAAGGAGAATCACGAGCTGCACGAAGGATGCACTCCCTCAACTAGGACCCTGAAACCAAGAATATGTGCCATTTTTAGTATATAACCTCATCCATCACCCTGTAGTTCTCATTTGCATAGCTGCCCTCCAAGATCTCACTTGCCCGACAATCCTTGGAGTACTCCACTAACAGATGTGCCTTCCAATCATGGAAAATGCTCATGAGTGAAAGTCTTGCAAGTCTCCTGGATAGTGCATCTACCATCACATTGTGCTTTCCCCACACATGCTGAATATCAAAATCATAGGCTTGCACCTTGCTGACCCACCTCTGTTGTCAATCATTGAGGCCTTGTTTCCCTATGAAGTGGCGAAGACTGTTGTGATACTTCACCCGAAACTGGTTGCCCACCAAGTACTGTCTAAACTTGATCAATGCATGCATTATGGACAAAATCTCCTTGTCATATATGGAATATGGCCATTCATGTGGTAGTAGCTTCTGACTCTCAAAAGCAATGGGGTGCCCTCCTTGGGACAAGACTGCCTTAATTGCTTCACCCAAAGCATCACACTCCAATGTGAAAAGCTATGTGAAATCTGGGAGTGCTAATACTAGGAAACAACTCATCACTTCCTTGAGGTGGTTGAATGCTTCCCAAGCCCCATTTGTCCATGAAAAATCCCCCTTCTTAGTCAAATTAGTAAGGGGTGTTGTCAACCGTGAGAAGCCCTTAACGAACTTCCGATAATAAGTACACATTCCCAAGAATCCTCTTAGCGTTGTCACATCTCTAGGCTCTGGCCAATCCCGAATGGACCTGATCTTCTCCTATGCACCTTGACCCCATCTCCATCTATGATGTACCCCAAGTAGAGAATCTCTATTGGATCCAAAATGGATCCTAAAACCTCTAAGTCTTCATATATATTAACTATCAGAAACACTATCGGAAGGAAAAATAGCGAAAGAATGGCGAAAAATAGAGCTAAGCGAAGGCAAGAGCCGTCAAATCGGACCGATCAACGATCCAAATCAAATAGGGATATCGCAATCGGGAGAGGCTAGTGGAGTACATCAGAGGCATCCCTATGGAAATCATGCTAGCGATTAGCATGATTGAACAAGGATTGTTGATCGAGCACGCAAATCAATGGCCCAGATCAAATCGCAATATCGCATCGCTATAACAAAAAGGAAAAACTTACCTAAGACCATGCGATATGCGATTATAATATATCACATCGCAATATCAAATCGTAGTGACATAAAGGAGTGGGGTCAACACAACATGTGACTTGCAATAAGCCAGACTCGATGGGGTTTATAGACACGGCTTGATAAATTTTGAGTTCCGATATAAAGGGATTTGTCGGGATTTTCTGTGTATTAGTGCATTTCCATATAAAAGCCGAAATACGAAAGGAAACGACCCAAAGTGATAAAGCCTGACCCGAAAGGTTTATAGATGTGACTTTATATTATTTGAGTTCCGTGCTAAGCGGGATTTCAGGTGGGCCACAGGTGGTAAGTGGTATTGGATGGGATCCACCCGATCCCATACACTGGCCAACACGTGGCATGGTGTAGGAGAGAGAAAACCACCTTTTTGGGTGGGCAATCTCCGTGCACATAAGCCACCCGAAATGGATGTCAACTGTTGGATCAGAGATCAAGCAGATCAATGGTTTGAACTACAAAGGGGCTTGCGACAGCCATAAAAGGCAGACGAGATAGAATTATAGGGCAGATTCAATATTATTTGAAGTTTGATAGAAAGTGTTTTGTCTGATTTTTCAGTGTTCTCTATGTATTTCTCTATGTAAACAGAGAAATGACTTTTTGGGATTTTACCCGTGCCCGTGGTCCTTTCCGTTACAAATAGGTGGCCACCTTACCTTAGGGCGTTTAGAAATGATTGCTAAATGCTCCAGAGGGAGATGAAGGGATAACGGCCGAGAGCCAGAGAGCCCGAAAGGGAAGACGAACAAACAAGTTCCAATAGGCTTAAAAGCCATTCAATGGTAGAGACAGAGGAGGGATAGAGAGAAAGCATAAGACAGAGAGAAAGAGGGAGAGTCTGTGTACTCTTGTAGACTTGAAGATTTCAAGTAAATCCCTGTTGTTTTTTCATTGTTGTGTTGAGACTCAGTCTGAGCTCACACTTGTAATAATCTACTCTTGAGGACATAATATAGAGGTTGACATTGAAGGCTGGACTAGGAGATGTAGCCAGGAAGTCTGGTGAACTCCTTGATTATTTGTTGTGTTGATGTGTGTGACTGTTATGTTTGCTAATTGCTCATTGTCTATATTATTTGCAATCTTTTCGACCCGTTGCACTAAGTAATATAGGCATCCCTGCACATGAGTCTGTAATACCTTTATATTGATTTAAGATCTCATTTTCAGATCAAGTGGTATCAAAGCTTTTGGTTTTGTTAAGATTAGACAAGCTTGTGCTGAATTTTGAATGCTAACTTGATTAAAGCTCAAATTAGGAGAAGGAGAACTTGTTGAGGCTAATCCGAAGATTGGAAGAGTCTATTCTCATAGGAGAATGGCAGAAGAAACTCCACTGGGATCAGAATCTCAATTTATGGAAGGTTTTAAGGCACTCCAAGCCATGGTGGAAGAGATGTATCTAGAATTTAAGAAGGGTCGAGGTGAAAGCCCCTCAACACCTAAGCCATACAAAGGAGCAGAGAAACCTTTTCTAGTTACCTCTCTAGAAGGAAAAGGAAAAAGAGAAATGCCTCCTCCACCAACTCCTCCATCATCACCTTCATCATCCTCATCATCTTCTTCGCATAAAACTAGCCCTGATAAGAAAAAGAAGAAAAATTATTTGATTAAATTAGATGTGAAGTTTGATTTGCCAATTTATGGTGGAGAACTAAATGCATAGAAGCTATATATTTGGATAAGACAGATTGATGTATATTGCAGGGTGCAGAACATTGATTCAGAAAAGAGAAAGATTCAGCTAGCTACCCTTCGAATTGGAGGAACTGCACTAGTACGGTGGGAAGGCAAGACACAAGCTAATTTACAAGAACATGGTAAAATCCTTTCTACCTGGAATGAATTTGTTTCTGCTATCAAAAAGAAATTATATCCTTTAGCTTACATGCAGCAGGCAATGATGAGTTAGCAAACTCTTCACTAGTTGAAGGGTCAGAGTGTATAAAGTTATACTCAGGAATTTAGGAAAAGAGCTTTAACTCTAAGAATATCATGAGACTCACCTAAGACTTTATTGAAGTATATAAGTGGTTTGCATGGTTATTTAAATCATACTATACTCATGTTTAATCCCACTAGCTTAGATGATGTATTAGTTCAAGCAACACATCTAGAAGCTAGAGGTAAGAATGTAAACCCAAAGGTTGGGGGAACATCTAAATATTCTGTAAACAAGAGCAAGGAAAAGAAGAAGCTGAAATGGAAGGAGAGTAAAGAAAACACTGTAAAGAAGGATAAACCTTCATGCGCTCATTGCAAGAAAAAGGGACATGATGAGGCACACTACTGGTCTTTGCATCTCTAACTAAAACCCAAGAAGTTCGGTGGTAAGGAGAGAAATAATGTTACAACTATTCAGCAGGACTTGGGATCAGATTCAGGTGATGAAACAACAGTTACAACCACATGTATTAGAGGTAAATATTCTGAAGCATCCACAAGTAATTCTACACAATCTGTTAATAACGAAAGTAATGAGAGAGAAAGAAATGATATTTTTCATATTAGAGTAATTTCCAAGCATAATAAGATTGATACTTTGTTTGATAGTGGATCACAAGTAAATTTGATTTTTAAAACAATTGTAAAGAAGTTGTGATTACAAACAAAACCTCGTGAGAAGCCATATCCATTAGGTTGGGTGTGTGATAAAACAAAGCTACAAGTAACGAGACAATGTAAACTTAGGTTTGCTATTGGATCAACATTTGTAGATGAGGTTGAGTTAGATATAGTTCCATTGGATATATGTGGTATTGTTTTGGGAATTCCATACTTGTATGATAGGAAAGCTATCTTCTATAGAGATGAAAATAAGTATCAACTCACTAAAAATGGAATAGAATATATTGTAAGAGCTCATAAACTCAAAAATAACTATTCTCTCATAAACTCAGGACAAATGAAAAGAATTGTGAATTCAAGTAAGCAGTTTTTACTCATGGCTGTAAAGGAAAAGGTTATTGAAAAATCCAATGCATTTGAAGACTGTGATTCTAAATAGAAAGTTGATTTAGTTAAAGTTGTTTCAAAGTATGATGTTCTATTTCAAGAACCAAAAGGTTTTCCACCCAAGCGAGAAATAGTACATGATATTTGTTTGTAACAAGATGCTCCATTACCCAACATTGGAATGTACAAGTTGTCAGCTTTAGAGAATGCAGAGATAAAGAAGAAGGTACAGGAGTTGCTCGAAAAAGGGTTTATACGACCAAGCACATCACCATGTGGATCACCAATCGTGTTGGTAAGAAAGAAATATGGATCATGGAAAATGTGCATTGATTATAGAGCACTGAATAAAATAACAATCAAGAATTGTTATCCTCTTCCTCGTATTGATGATCTATTAGGTCAATTGAAAGAAGTAGTTTACTTTTATAAGTTAGACTTGCAAACTGGCTATCATCAGGTTAGAGTTGTAGAACAAGATGCATGGAAGACTGCTTTCAAGACAAATCAAGGACTGTATGAATGGTTGGATATGCCTTTTGGCTTAACTAATGCTCTTGCTACGTTTATAAGAGTTATGAATGATGTACTCAGACCTTTTATTGATGATTTTGTAATTGTTTATTTAGATGACATTCTTGTTTTTAGTAAGACATGGGAAGACCATGTAAATCATGTAAAGCAGACTTTAGATGTTTTGAAAAGAGAAAATCTCTATGTAAAACTGTCAAAATATGAATTTGGCAGAACATATTTCAATTACTTGGGTCATATTGTAGGGGGTGGTGAATTGAAGATAGATCCCTCCAAGGTTGAAGTCATTATAAACTAGCCTAAACCCAAATCTGCTACAGATTATAGGATTTTCCTGGGGGCAGCACAATACTAGAGAAAGTTTATTGCTAACTTTTCATTGATTGCAGCTCCATTACATGCTTTAATAGGATTGAAATAGGTGTTTAAGTGGGGAGGCAAACAACAGAAAGCCTTTGACACCTTAAAAGAGAAATTAGTACAACACCAATACTAGCATTGCCATATCTTCAACATCCATTTGAGATTGAGACAAATGCCAATGACTATGCCATGGGAGCAGTGTTGATGCAACACAGTAAACCCATATGCTATCATTTTGAGAAATTTACTTTTGCAATAGTTAATTATCCCACATATGATAAAGAATTGTATACATTAGTACAAAGTGTGAAAAAGTGGAAACATTACCTAATGGGTAAAGAAACAATAATACATACAGATCATCAACCAATTCAATATTTGCACTCACAAACTAAATTGCAACAATCAAGACATTATAGGTGGATGGGTTTTCTACATCAATTTCATCTTGTCATCAGATATAAGAAGGGCATACACAATAAGGTTATAGACATGTTATCAAGACCAATCATAAATGCATCTACTATACTTAAGCATAATTCAGTAATGTATGAAAGTTGCATTGAACAATATGCTCAAGATGTAGATTTTAAAGATGTATATGCAACTTTAAGTCATGGCAAGCAAGTAGAGGAATTGGATTATTATGTAAAGGACCAACTCTTATATCATTTGGGAAAGTTATGCATTGTACAAACTGAAAGAGTTAACATAATTTGAGAAGCACATACTTCTCTAATATCAGGTCATTTTGGCGTAAGTAAAATAGTTGCACAATTTCAAAGGTTCTCTTATTGGCCAAGAATGCATGAGATAGTTTCTAGATATATCAAAGGGTGTACTATGTGTGCTACAAGCAAGCCCAGTAATAGAAAATTAGGCTTGTACACTCCACTTCCAATTCCTTCTCATCCTTGGGAAAGTGTTTCCATGGACTTTGTTGGGGGATTTCCAAAATCTAGAAAAGGTCATGATTATTTGTATGTTGTTGTTGATAAGTTCAGTAAAATGTGTATTTTGATACCTTGTAACAAACATGTTATAGCTGAACAAACAACAAATTTGTTCTTTCAGAATGTATGGGTTCATTTTGGTTTACCCACTTCTATTGTATCTGATCGAGATTCTCGATTTGTTGGGAAGTTTTGGTCAAATCTATGGGAGTTGATGGACACCAGGTTCAAAAAGAGCACATCATTTCATCCACAAACAGATGATCAGACAGAGGTGGTCAACAAGACAATGACCCAGTTGCTCAGAGGCTATTGCAGCAAACATCCTAAGCTTTGGGATGAGCATTTGTGTTATGTGCAACATGCTTACAACTGTGCCAAGCACTCTTCTACTCAGAGATCTCCTTTTGAGACTTGTTTTGGTTTCATACCAAAGTCTCCCTTGGATTTTGTCTTTGATAAAGACATAGCAGTTGACAGACATAGTGATGTGGACAAAGCAACCAAGTCCATTGAACAAATCTAGGAAATTCACCTGGTAGTACAGGAACAGTTGGAAAGAAGTCGAGCCAAGCACAAGGTAAGACATGACAAGCATCAGGTTGAGCATAGTTTCCAAGTTTGTGATCAAGTTTGGCTGTACATTAGCAAGGACAGAATGCAAGGTGAAGGGAAGAAACTAAAACGAATAAGGTATGGACCTTTCAAGATACTTGATAAAATTGGTGAAAATGATTTTTGCCCTGATTTGTTATCTTATATGCAGATCTATTCAGTCATTAATGTAGAAAACTTGAGATTGTATGAACCTTCATTGATTGAATATCCTAAAGAGCAAAGTCAGTTGCCTTCTATTGAGGATCTATTGACTAAATATCTCAATGAGTTACAGGAAGATACAGTTATGGTCAGGAAGGTGAGAACTATACATGGAGGGGATGTTATGTACCTGAGAATAGGGCTCAAAGGTTCAAATCCAAGCAAAGCACGGTGGATAGATGTTAAACAAGTGAGGGTGCTATATCCTCACTTGATCGATGCCTAAAAACCAACTTTTGGTGGTCCAAAAGATTTTTAGTGGGAAGGCGTGATCCAAAATGGATCCTAAAACCTCTAAGTCTTCATATATATTAACTATTGGAAACACTATTAGAAGGGAAAATAGTGAAAGAATGGCGGAAAAAAGAGCTAAGTGAAGGCAGAAGTAACGCTGCACAGGAGCCGTCGGATCAGACCAATCAACGGTCCAGATTAAATTGGGCTATCATAATCGGGAGAGGCTAGCGAAGTACATCGGAGACATCCCTATGGAAATCACGATAGCGATCAACGCGATTTAACAAGGACTATTGATCAAGCACGCAAATCAACGGCCCAGATCAAATCGCAATATCACATCACTATAACACAAAGTAAAGACTTACCGGAGGCCCGAAGACCATGCGATATGTGATTGTGATATATTGCATCACAATATTGCATTGCAACGATACAAAGGAGCTGGGTCAACACAACATGTGACTTGCAATAAGCCAGACTCGACGGGGTTTATAGATGCGGCTTGATAATTTTTGAGTTCCGATATAAAGGGATTTTTCGAGCTTTTTTGTGTATTAGCGCATTTCCATATAAAAACTAAAATACGAAAAGAAATGACCTGAAGCGATAAAGCCGGACCCGAAAGGAATATAGATGTGGCTTTATATTATTTGAGTTCCGTGGAAAGCGAGATTTCGGGTGGGCCTCAGGCAGTAAGTGTTATTGGATGGGCTCCGCCCGATCCCATACACTAGCCAATGTGTGGCATGGAACATGAGAGAGAAAACCACCTTTTGGGTGGGTAATCTCCGTGCACATAAGCCACCCAAAATGGATATCAACTCTTGGATCGGAGATCAAGCAGATCAACGGTGTGAACTACAAAGGGGCTTGCGACAACCATAAAAGGCAGACCTGATAGAATTATAGGGTGGCTCCGATATTATTTGAAGTTCGATAGGAAGTGTTTTGTCTGATTTTTTAGTGTTCTTTGTGTATTTCTCTGTGCAAATGGAGAAATGAATTTTTGGGATTTCACCCGCACCAATGGTCCTTTCCATTACAAACAAGTGGCCACCATACCTTAGGGCATTTAGCAATGATTTTTAAACACTCCAGAAGGAGATGAAGGGACAACGGCTGGGAGCCAGAGAGCCCGAAAGGGGAGATGAACATACAAGCGCTGATATGCTTAAAAATCATTCAATGGCAGAGACAGAGGAGGCAGTTGCTGAGACAGAGAGAAAGCAGAAAACAGAGAGCAAGAGGGAGAGTCTGTGTACTCTTGTAGACCTGAGGATTTCAAGTAAATCCCTGTTGTTTTGTCAGTGTTGTGTTGAGACTTGGTTTGAGCTCACACTTGTAATAATCTGCTCTTGAAGACATAATATAGAGGTCGACACTGAATGTTGGACCAGGAGACGTAGCCAGGAAGTCTGGTGAACTCCTTGATTATTTTCTATGTTGATGTGTGTGATGGTTATGTTTGCTAATTTCTCATTGTCTATATTATTCACAATCTTTTCGATCCGTTGCACTAAGTAATATAGGAATTCCTGCACATGAGTTTGTAATACCTTTATATTGATTTAAGATCTCATTTTCAAATCACTATTAGTCCAAACTCGCACTTGGACATCTTGGTGTAGAACTGTTG
Organism: Pinus taeda; assembly: GCA_000404065.3. Taxonomy (NCBI): domain Eukaryota; kingdom Viridiplantae; phylum Streptophyta; class Pinopsida; order Pinales; family Pinaceae; genus Pinus; species Pinus taeda. The sequence continues at coordinate 110,759 of APFE030858509.1, forward strand.
CTCCTCCAAGATACGGAACAATGTCTTTAGATGTTGCAGGTTCTCCTCCCACGTCTTGTTGTAGATCAAGAAGTCATCAAAGAACACAATTACAAATTTCCTCAACTGACCTTTGAACACATGGTTCATGCATCACTTAAAGGTAGCAAGTGCGTTGGTCGACCCAAAATCCATGACCAAGAAATCAAAATTCCCATAATGACACATGAAGGTTGTCTTCAAAATATCTTGCTCCCTCACCTGAATCTGCTGATACCTAGACCGCAAATCTATCTTAGAGAAGTACTTGGATCCTCTAATTTCATCCATCAACTCATCAATACACAGAATGAGATATCGGTTCTTCAGTGTCTTCTTGTTGAGGGCCCTGTAGTCAATGCACATGCAAAGATTCCCATCCTTCTTCTTCACTAACATGACTAAAGAAGCGAATGGACTAGAACTCGGTCTGATGTGGCCCAATGCCAATAGCTCCTTGATGGACCTCTCAATATCATACTTATATGATTTGGGATGCCTATAGGGTGTAGTAATGATTGTCTGCACAATAGGCTCAAGTTCTATAGTGTGCTCAAACCCCCTGTCAGGTGGTTGTCCTGGTGGTACATCTCCAAAAACTACCAGATATCTATACAGTATCTCCTGCATGTCTAGATGTGGTGGCTTGGCATTTCCCCCAGCCTTCAAAATCCTCATCTCTACTACCCATGCCATGTCTCCATGCCTCAAATCGGCCTCCATCCTGTGGGTCGAAACTGTTTGTGGAGGATACAAATGCATGTCCCAAAGAACCACCTATTTACTGTCTAGCCCAGTAAACTCCATCACTAGCTGCTTCCAATCGGTGGTAACTCGGCCAAGGGAATACAACCATTGGACACCCATCACCACATTGGTGTCTGATACATCCACCAAGAAGAAGTGATATGTCATCGAATAGTTTCCCATGGTCACTATCAGAGTGCGAACATATCGAGTGCACTGCATAGCCCTTTCTCCTGGTACTAGAACTGAAAACCCCTCAAACTCCGTAGTGGTGATGTCCCTCCTCTGGACCATCTAAGAATCAAGAAAATTGTGGGTGGCCCCACTGTCTACTAAAATTGAGACACGCTTCCCCTGCACTGTACCTCTAATACTCATGGTAAAAAAATTGGGAATCTCGCACAAAGAAGCTAGGACTCCCCCAGCTGGTGCAAAAGATTCTCCCCCATGTGGTGGTGGTAGTGGTGGTCCCCTCTCTATTGGATCCTCGTTGTCTCCCCCGCCAAGCTTCAACTCCACCTCATCCTCCTGATTGATATCTGAGAAGACCTCAATGTAATGATCCTTGCCTGCTGTGTACTGATGGGTTCCCACGGCTCTTGACATGTAAAACACAACTTCCTCCTCTTGAGGTCTCTACTAGTCTCGTCATGTAATTGTCCCGGCCCTTGGGATTCTCCCTATATTGTGGGCGCTCTAGTGTCACTTCCCTTATGAGGGTAGGGAGTGCATGGAGGAAAGGGTGTTTTGGTTTTGGGGATGCCCCCCTACAAATCTCTCATATAAGTAACTGCCTCCAAAAGAGTAGTTGGTCTGCGTGACTTCACTAGTCCCCGCAATGGCTTTGTCAACCCTTCCACAAATGTGTATACTCTCCTAGCATCTAACAAATCTAGCACCATGACTGAGACCCTCAAGAACTCTGAAATATAATGCTCGAGATGTCATGTCGACGTGAGCTGGGTTAAATCTATGAAGTGAGACTCTGGATCCCTCCGATCAAAATGCTTAACTACTCTCCGTGTGAAGTCCTCATAGGAGGTCATGTTGGCATGCCATAGAGTGGACAAGCCATGAAACCATCAGTTGTGTGCCTCCCTCTCCAAATGCAATGTGGCCATTTTAATGGCCTCTACTTTCGTCATCGTGTTGAGCTGGAAATATGTGTCTATATTCTCCACCCAAGCACGTGTTATGCACTTGATAGTGCCATTGTAGGTGGGAAAGTACATCTTCCTAATGGTGCACTGCAACTCATAGTTCTGTGTACAATGGGATCCATAACCCTTCTACTTATCATTCTATTTGAGCTGGAAAAAGTGTCTGAAGGATAGTACCTCCCTAAATTTTGCTCCCATGGACTGCCACTCTCTGAAATGCTCCCCCATAGGGGATTGATCCTCAACTCCACCCAGTTCACCTTATGCCAAAGGTAAGAAACAAGGTAGAGTGGCTTGAGCTGGCCCACTCGATGATGGAGGCTGTGCAATGGGTGAAATATGATGAAGCTGTTGAGAGGCCCTCAAAGTCTCTCTAAATAGAAACTCCTGGTGAGTGCTCTGCTCCCAGTTCTGGATTTTGATCTCATCCAACATCTCCTTCTGCCCCTCCAATTCATCGGTTGTTGTAATGACATATATAATGAGAG
>APFE030858512.1:1126-36044 GCA_000404065.3 Pinus taeda
AATTTTTACTATATTCTGACACTATTTTGTAACAGTATTATACTAATCATTATCATTATTTACTTCATGTTATTACTACATTGTTTGTTTGTTTTATGTTTTATGTTTTACTATTTCGTAACACTATTTTGTCACACTATTACACCAATCATTATCATTATTTAGTTCATGTTATTACTATCTTAATAATTTTAATTCATATCATTACTATATAGTTTGTTTTTTTTATGTTTTACTATTTTGTAACACTATTTTCTTACACTATTACACTAATCATTATCATTATTTAATTCTTGTTATTACTATATTAATAATTTTAATGCATGTTATTACTATATTGTTTTTTCGTTTGTTTTATGATTTACTCTTTTGTAACACTATTATACTAATCATTATCATTATTTAATTCATGTTATTAGTATATTAGTAATCTTAGTACATTTTATTACTATATTTTTTGTTAGTTTTATGTTTTAAGTTTTACTATTTTGTAACACTATTATACTAATCATTATCATTATTAAATTTATGTATTACTATATTAATAATTTTAATTCATGTTATTGCTATATTGTTTGTTTGTTTTTGTTTTATGTTCTACTATATCGTAACACTATTATATTAATCATTATCACTATTTAATTCATGTTATTATTATATTAATAATTTAACTCATATTGTTACTATAATGTTTGTTTGTTTTATGTTTTATGTTCTATTAATTTGTAACACTATTATACTAATCATTATCATTAATTAATTCATGTTATTACTATATTGTTTGTTTGTTTTATGTTTTATGTTTTACTATTTGTAACAATATTTTGTAACACTATTATACTAATCATTATCATTATTTAATTTATGTTATTACAATATTAATAATTTTAATTCATGTTATTACTATACTGTTTGTTTGTTTTATGTTTTACTATATTGTAACACTGTTTTGGAACACTATTATACTAATTATTATCATTATTTAATTCATGTTATCACAACATTAATAATTTTAAATCACGTTATTATTATATTGTTTGTTTGTTTTATGTTTTATGTTTGACTATTTGCTAACACTCTTATACTAATAATTATCATTACTTAATTCATGTTATTATTATATTAATGATTTCAATTCATGTTATTATTGTATTGTTTGTTTGTTTTATGTTTTATTATATTGTAACGCTATTTTGTAACACTATTGTTGACACCTAATCCTCACGATTGGGTGAATTTATGTAAATAGTTAAATTAGGAATGTGAACAGTCATAAGAAGCTGAACTGAGAAGTGACACCCTTTTTTATATAACAATAACCTAGCTAATGAAATGAATCGAATCAGTTTTACTGCCTACTGGAGAGTTACTGCCTGGCCTGACATGGTATCAGAGCCAGTTCTCAAAATAGTTGTAACTCCCTTCATTTTTTTGCTACTGTGGGCTGTACCCTCGTGCATTGTCCTGACCTGAGCGCTATCCTGACATGAGCACTGTCCTGACTGAGCGCTGTCATAAAACAATAAAACGTTCCTACTTCTGCTATCCTCAACGCCTCTGTCCTCTGAAATATCTCTTGAATGTTTGAATGCTACTCTCTCTTGATGCGCAGGTCTGACCCATTTGCATTTTTGACGCTGCGTTGCTCTGATCCGAGGATTCTTGTCAAATAATTCTTTTGATTCCTCATGGTTAGTAGTGGCTACATCTTACGCTACGTCCCAAGGAAACCAATACGCCCTTTATTTCGATCAAAGATTGAATGTAGAGAAAGCATCTCTGTCCATTAATTTTTCTTGAATTCCGCAGGGTCCCCTCGGTGCGAAGTAAACGACATATTTGAAGGCAAGGCAAGCATCTCTATCCATTACTTTTTCCTCCACGCCAACCACAGATTTTTCCTTTCCGGTTTTCATGCCATACAGAAAGTACACTGGAAGCGTTGGCTAGAGTTTTTATATTTTTATAAATTTTCGCCGAATTTCAAAAAATGTTTTTGCTCACTAGATCGTGGGAGCATTTTGGCAGTCAATTAAAATTGGTCTGTGGTGAGACTGTACATTTTTTGTGTTGAGTGAACATTGTTTCAAGGGTTGGATGCTCGGAGGCTGGTTGTCTGAAACGATTTTTATTTTCAAATCAATTGTGCGTGAAAAGTTACGCTGACATTTTACATGTGATGAAGTTTTTAATGTTGTGCTGAAGTTTTTTTAATGCTGGATGCCACTGGTGAGATTCAGAAGAAGCTTGAAATAAAATATAGGAGAAGATAAAAAAAAAGAAAATTTCATTTTTTCATAATATTCCCATTATAGTGCAGTTTTTCTTTACCACCAAAAGTGAAAATATTTTATGTATTGGCAGTAGAAGTATTTTTAGAGCTCTTGGATTTTATAGTGCATTCAATCATATCTATGTTGGGAATAGTTCTCACTGGCAAGGAGAACTATCCTGAATGGTCCCGGATGATAAAACACACACTCATCTTCAATGAGTTGTGGAAGGGAGTGTGTGTCGGAGAAGGAGACAATGACGGAGTATAGCCTACCTCAAACAAAGAGCTCATCGTTTGGGAAAACAAGAACAACAAAGCTTATGCATTAATCGCAACATCTGTAAATGAAGAGGTGATTCGCTATATTTTGTCATACTCACCTACCTTTGAAGCCCTACAAAAGATGAAAGAGCTCTATGACTCACATTCTACACTTGAAGTTGTCCAACTCATGATTAAACTCTTCACTCTTGAAATGCAAAATAATGATCCTCTTACTCTTGCATCTCAAGTAAATTCTATAATACACAATATCAAATCCACTAAGGTTGAGTTGGATATCCCTCTTATTGCTTTTCTCAAGGCACTTTATCCTACTTACTCCAATTATCTTCAGTCTTTACAAGCAAATGGAAATCTCAAAGATATAACCTTTGACTCTCTTGTGAAAAGGTTTGCTGAAAGAGAAAGATTTTGGAAAGAAGACAACCCCTGAGCCTTCTGAAGAGACTGTGTGCCTTGCTCATAAAGAAAAGCATCCTGCTCAAGATTCTACAAGAGCAAGAGGTGGATGAAGAGGAAGAGGAAGATATTTCAGAGGCAGGGGGGTAGACATTCTCAAGGATAAAAAGGAATATTTACACTATATTCGCTGCAAAAGAAATGGATCACATGATGCCTCTACATGCAAGCTACCATGGGACAAAATTGAGCAGAAAAGAAACCAACAAAAAGGTAAAATTGATGCTACAGACAAAGGTAAAGCACCTGAATCCGCTCACTATGTTGAGGCAAATGTAACATTGGAGTAAATGAAGATTTGTTTAATGCTTCACTTGCTTCCTGGAAAAATGATTGGTTGCTTGATTCAGGAGAAACCTGTCACATGACTAATAGAAAAGATTTTTTTTGAAGATTTCATTGACAATGTTGATCGAGGAGTATACTTTGCAGATCAGTCAAAAATCAAGCCATCAGGGCTTGGCACAATCAGGCTTAAACTGCATGGTCTTCTGGATCATGTTCTATATCTCCCACAACCCAAGAGAAACTTGTTGTCCTTGGTCCACATCCGCGAGCAAGGTAACTCCATTCATATGTTTGATGGAAAGCTTGAGGTAAGAAAAGCATCTGACCACTCACTTTTCATGGGGGGAATAGAAGAAGAAAGGCTTCTCAAACTGCAAGGAACATCTGCTCATGCACAACATTTCTCATACAATTCTCATCATGAGGAAGGTACACTTCCATCAAGTTTATTATGGCATGCTAGATTTGGACATTTGAACTCTGACAGTCTCCGCTTATTGAAGAAAAATGGTGTTGCTGGTTTGCCTACAATTCCTAGAAAACTTAAGCAATGTGATGCTTGCATTCTAGGAAAGCATAACAAACAACCTTTTCATGATTCGCATTCAAGAGCACATAGGAAACTTGAACTCATTCATTCAGATTTATGTGGTCTAATGCCTGTTTCTTCTACAAATGGAAATAGATATATCACGACATTTATTGATGACTACACCAGAATGTGCTCGGTTTATTTATTGAAGAACAAATCTGATGCTTTCCAAACATTCAAGAATTTTCATAAATGGATTGAAAATGATGCACAATCTCATATTGGGTCTATTCGCACTGATAATGGAAAATAATATACATCAAATGAATTTGAAAACTATCTTCGCCAACATGGGATCAAACATCAAACAACTGTGCCTTATAATCCCCAACATAATGGTGTACCTGAAAGAATGAATAGAACAATCTTGAATATGGTACGATCCATGCTTTTCTTCAAAAATGTAAAGATAATGTTGTGGGCTGATGCTATTCTATGTGCTGCATATATAAAGAATAGATGTCCATCTAATGCTATAAGAAAAAAGACTCCTTATGAATTGTGGTATGGACATGTTCCTTCGGTAAAACATCTCAGGGTCTTTGGTTCCACCTGTTATGCTTTGATACCAAAGGTACATAGAAACAAACTTGGTGCTAGAAGTCGTAAGTGTATCTTCCTGGGTATTCAAATACCTCCAAAGCATATCGCCTCTATGATGAAGTAAATAAAAAGTTTGTTATATCTAGAGATGTAATTTTTCTTGAATCATCCAAATCTGACAATGTTGTTGAGCAGCAACTTGATCGCTTGGATAGATTCGCAAAAACGAAAGCATTTCAAGAATTTGAAAATCAGATTCCACATCTTGAAGGGGGGATTCCTATACTAGATCAACATGTGGAATCTTCTTCTGAAGAATACTCTCCCCCGACTGAAACTCCAACAACGTATGATGCTTTAAGTGATGTAATTGATAGAATTGGGAGACTCAATCTTGATTCACTCCAAACTCAATCAATAGAGCAGCCTGGACCATCTCAGAAAGGTCCCCCAAAATGGCTAACAAAGACACTTGAAAGTGTTCATCCTGATGAAATTAGAAAAACAGTAACCAAAAATTCAAACCGACAAAATGGAGGTGATGTAGATGACTCTAATTCACCTGTTGATATGAATGTTTCTTATGATTGTGAATTGAACTTGTCTACAGATTTTGAACCAACTTCCTTTAAAGAAGTTGCTTCTCATGATGAATGGAAAGAAGCAATGCAAAAGGAGTATGATGCCCTCATAAAGAACGACACTTGGAAGCTGGTTGATCCTCCATTTGGAACCAAACCAATTGGCTGCAAGTGGGTCTACAAGAACAAGTACAAAGCTGATGGCTCACTTGACAAGCACAAAGCTAGGCTTGTGGCAAAAGGTTTTGCACAGAAGGAAGGGGTCGATTATGAGGAAACTTTTGCTCCCACAGCAAAATGGGCCACCATCCGAACACTCTTTGCACTAGCAGCTCAGAACGGTTGGAAAGTCCATCAAATGGATGTAAAAACTGCCTTCTTGAATGGAGATCTAAAAGAGAATGTTTTTATGTCCCAGCCTGAAGGATTTGCTGTGAAAGGACATGAACATAAAGTATGCAAACTTGTGAAGTCCTTGTATGGCCTCAAACAAGCACCACGAGCCTGGTATGAAAAACTAACTGAGCATCTTCTGAAACTCAACTTCAATCATTTTGATCTTGATGATGCAACTTTATTTGTCAAGAAAGTTGGCAAAACAATTGTATATCTTGTGGTATATGTAGATGATCTTTTAATGATAGGGAAGAATGAAAGCTACATTGCATCCATAAAGAAGGAATTGGGGAAAAGTTTTGAAATGACTGATTTGGGCTATGTTCATTACTATCTTGGCATTGAAGTAACCCAACATCCAAAGTCCATATTTCTTTCTCAAAAGAAATACATTGGAGATTTGTTGAACAGGTTTGGCTTGACAGAGTGCAATCCTCTTACTACTCCAATGGAACAAAACTTAAATCTCGCATCTATTGAAGGAAAGGAATCTGAGGATGCAACAAAGTATAGACAGCTTGTAGGAAGTCTCAACTACCTAACTACTACTAGACCAAACATTTCATTTGCTATTGGAATCCTCTCCAGGTTTATGCAAAAGCCTTGTGAGGGACATTGGTCTGCTGCAAAAAGAGTTCTAAAGTACTTGAAGGGAACTCAAGACTTTGTAATCAAGTACACACAGGTGGATGACTTCAGTTTGATCGGATACTCTAATTCAGACTTCGATGGAGACAAAGAAACTGGGGTATCTACTTCAGGATAAGCTATGAGTCTTGGATCAGGAGTTCTCTCCTGGAGATCACACAAACAATCAGTTCCAGCAAATTCCACAACAGAAGCAGAATACATGGCAGCAGCTGAAGCAACAAAAGAAATTGTGTGGCTCAGGAAAATTCTTGAAGATTTGCAGGTAAAACAAGTAATTTCAACCCCACTCATGATTGACAATACCTCTGCAATAAAGTTGGCCAAGAACCCAAAGTTCCATGATCGAACGAAGCACATCAATACTAAATATCATCTGATTCGACATCATGTTGAGGCCAAAACAATCCATCTCCATCATTGTTCCACAAATGAGAAAATTGCAGACATCTTCACCAAAGCGCTTGGAAGGGAAAAACTTGAACGATTCAGAATGATGCTTGGACTCACCAACATCCCTTCAGATTAATGGGGGGAATGTTGACACCTAATCTTCATGATTTGGTGAATTTATGTAAATAATTAATTTAGGAATGTGAACAGTCATCGAGAGATGAACTGAACAGTCACTCCCTATTGTATATAACAAAGACCTACCTAATGGAATAATAAACGAATCAGTTTTTGTTTTGTGGAGTTATTGCTTGGCCTGACACGTAGTCACTACGACAAAAAATTACAAAATAATATTACTTAATTATTATCGTGAACCAAGTGATTAGAAAAGAATTTAATTCAATTTATGTATGAATTTATATGAATTGAAACTTTATGACCTATATTAATGATTTTGTGTAGTTGATTTACATAGAATTAAATGAAACTGAACTGAGTAACCATGGGTGATATTAGAACTGCTCATAAAATTATAATGATAGCCTACTAAAACATGCAATCCAAATTTTTGCACCGAGATCCATGGATGACGATTATTATGCAAAAATGATTACTCTATTGTGTCATTCAAAGGTTTAGTTGTTGCGTATTTTTTTCTTACATTCCACTTATATTTCTTGCAAATTAAAAACTAAAAAATCAATTATTTTTCTTGTGAATTAAGTGTTGGCATTGATGTGTGTTGCAGATGCTTTTTTGGTTGGCATTGATGTCAACCTGCTAGCATGGGTTGAGTCAATTATTTATGCATGTGTGTGGGGGGTTGCAGGTGGCTTGTGTATGGATGATGCATCAATGGACTTTAGCATGGCTACCAGCATGGAGATGTGATTCTCCGATGAGAGGATGTCATGGTATTGATGATCATGTTGTTGTTTTCGAGTTAGATGATCTGTGTTGCACTTGCCTTAATGATCAGTTGTGTAGAGGTGTTACATGGTCAATACAAGGTAGAGATATGATGATCTCCTTGTTCATGATCTTGCCTAGGTACACATGTTGATGATATGGTACATAGGGCTTGGAGAGGATCTACAAGTGTCAGTGAATGCTTGAGATGGTTGTATAGGTATTCGAGGATGTCTGACATGTTGTGCAGCTGCATATTGATGACAAAGTTGTTGTGGAGTAGGTTGATGAATCAGGTGTTAGTATGTTTGTTGGTTGGCATCCAAGTCAGCCTAGTTTGACTTATGATGATGATAGTGATGTGGTAGTGACTTAGTGAATTTTTGCAGAGGTGCTAGTGACTTTCATAGGTCCTATAGAGGCTTGTCAAGCTCTATAAGAAGTCTAGATATGTTTTAAGATGAGAAAAGATAAATTTGACCATCCTCCGCCCCAATCACATCGATGAAGGCTCATGAGAGCAACTGAAATTTCCAGTCGTTGGATGGCAATGTTGTGGGAGTGACTGTAGTCAAATTTCCACAAGTGTGTTCGTGCGACCGAAAGAAATCACGAAAATTACTCTAGATTTCACACGCACAATTGGATATGTTTAATTTTTGGCAAAGCTAATGGTCATAATTTTCTAGAAAACGGTTGAGACAAATCGTGGGGTCTCTATAAGCTGATCAAAGTTGAAGATATCAAAATACTAGTGGAGTAAGCAATTTGATTTGGTCAAGAAGCCTATCTCAACCAAATATGAAACATGTGAAAAGGTTTTGGGTGAGCTCCATCGTCTAAAGAATTTATTGATTTAACCATTTCCATATACAAAGATGTGAAGAAAGGTTGTTCATTTGGTTGGTTGTATTGAGAGTGAGAACATGCCATCGTGAGGGCATTGAGAGTGAGTAGAGTTTGCAGCAACTGCTCACATAGTTTTGCAATGTTTACATCAGAATTTTGTATGCATAATTCAGAGATGATTTGAGAATAATTTTAGAGTTTTATGCATTGTGGAGTGGAGAATAATTGGCAGTTTATGGCGTGTTTGACACAGTGTTTTGGTGTGAGAAGAAGTGAAGCATAACCCTCCTCTACTTCAAAGTTTTGATTCATATTTTATTTGCAGAATGATGGTTCTATTGGGTTGCTCATGTTGAGCGAATTGAGAACCAAGTGTGAAATATTCTGAAACGTGGTGCACATGGAGGAAGTGAAGGCATGGAGGCTTCAAAGTAGACAATGAATTGGACGATTCAATAGAAGGAACATATTTTTCCATCCAATAGGAGTTGGATAGTCCAATGGTAATTGGGCGAGGATCATTGGTCGTGGGAGCTTCCAGCAGATAGATTTTCGAAGATTCATGAGGCAATCAAATTTCCTATCTGATAAGTGCCAACACACTATGAAGGAAGATGAGTCTTCTAGCTTATGGGTGTAAGTTAATCAATGTAAAATTTCTTCAACATATTAATAAAAGAATTGATCGGCACAACAATAGTAGGGCGATTTCTTATTGAAAGAATTTCCACGAGAAATACTTGTGTTCATGCTTGTGTTAATATTTCTCATGGTTATTATGGTTTGAGTTTATTGTTTCTTTCATAATCATTTATGCTAATGTTGTGAATGTGCATAGTTATTTGATATTGTGGGAAAAAGATTTAAAATTTATATAAAGGTAATCACTACTTATTCACCCTCCCACTTAGTAGTGATCTAGTTTCCATCCATTAGTATTAGAGTCGATGCTCTTCGGTGAAGCTTGACTACTTGGAGAGTGCATCATGGATCATGGCCAGAAACAAGACCATAATGTCTCAAAAGACAAAATTCTCGAAGAATGAAGAAAATTAGTCCATTGCAAAAGAGGCAGCAAATTTTAAAATCTCAGCTAAAACAATTGTGTCACAAGGTAATATTTTGAAAGTTTTTTCTTTTAATTTTGATTCTAATGACTCTATTGAGTTACATAGTGGACATGAGATGGATATTTCTCTTGTTAAGGCTGAATACGAATCCGTAACGGTTACAATAAAATAGTTAGGTGCTGAAGTGGATAAACTAACCTCTGCATGTGTTGGGTGTGGAGCCTGATTATCTTCTGTATTCAAAGGTCTCAGCGGGATGTATACCCCAAGAAGATTGTACACCCCTCCACATGGGGGGGTGTGGGGGGGCTGATTCCCCTCGGCTAGGAGGTCCGAGGGCTAGCAGTCCTCTGGCAGGGGTTCGGGGGCAACGGCCCTGAAGCTAAAAATAGATGTAAAATTGCCTTGTAAAAGTCTAGTAATTTCTAGTCAATCTGGGCCGTTCATTAGGTGGATGATCTGATGGTAGAAGTTATGTTTAGTTTAGGGTTTTTTGCCCTAGAAGGCAATGCCTCACTATATATGAGGGAATTGTATTGCGTCTATATATATTTGTATTATGAGTGAGGAAGAGAGAGGAGATTGTCAGCAAAGAGGGTGTTACAATGGATCTGTTGTAGGTTGTATCTCTTCAGTTTACTGGATAATATAATAAAATAAGGATTGGCTATTTCTCCGTGGATGTAGCCCAAATTGGGTGAACCACGTATATCTATGTCTCTCTTGTTTATGTGTTTTCTGTGTTTATATTTATGCAATATTTTATGTGTTTCATTGCTCCGTAATATATAATTTTCTAACAGCATGTAAGGATCTCAAAAGAACTTTGAATATTTCAAATGATAAGGAGAATGGTCTAAGAGAAGAGATCAATGGATTGAAAATTCAACTTCAGGAGGTAAAGAAGATTGAGGAGGAAATGAGGAAGTTATATAGTGAAAAGAGGATCGGTGTGAGATATTGGAAGAAAAAGTGGTTTCACTAAGAAGAGATCTAAAGAAGAAAGCCACTAAATTGGAAAGCAACAAAAATGTCACATATGTCAAGTCAAATTGCAACATGCATAAACAAGAAACTAGTTTGGTTGTTCCAACAAGTATAACCAATGATGGCAATAGCAAAATAAAAAGGAGAGTGATGCGAACTTATACAAAAATGCAACAAAATACGAATATAAACATAAACATAGAGATGCAGCAGAAATAAAACTTCATTTCATTAATATCAAAGAACTAAAATATGCTTACATACATAATGGAATTAAACTAGCTCGAATGATGGTAGATTATCTCTGAGAAGAGATGTGGTAGCTACATGCCTCTGAACTATGTTACAATGAGGCTCAAAGGCCTATTTATTATTGAGAAACAATGGAAAACCCTAAAAATCCAAAAACCTAACCGTAGGAGATGAAACACCAAAACTATGGGTCCTGTTGGGGTAAATTTGTACATCAACTTCCTAGGGTCATAACTTTGGCATACAATCTCCTTTTGGCATGAACGATACCTCGTTAGAAATATCTATCTAAGGACTATAACTTTCACCTGAAAATGTGATTCAATGAATCACATATTATTGTTTTCCAAAAAAAAATCGTTTAGGGTCTCAAACCAGCTCTGGAAGTTCAAGACTTGAAAAACTGCCAAAAATAGTAAATTGTGCTACAATTAAGGAAACTAGAAAATTGAAAGAAACAATGGTGGGGGTTCAAGTGGAATAGGTAGGTGGCTATCAATATCCACCTCGATTAGAGAACCATCAACAGAATAAGAAACCAATAAGGAACTCAAGGAAGAAAAACCAAAGATGATGCCAAGAAAAGCACCTAGAAGATCATTTTCACTTTTGGGTGATGTGAGATGCTACAATTGCTAGAAACTAGGACATATTGCAGTAAATTGTAGATCCATGAAGCAAGAGAAGCAGTGGTGTAGAAGTTCCTATCAAGAAAACAAGTAAGCAAGGAAACCCACTTCTTGAGTTGAGCCAAAATTAGGTATAATGGTCATTTCTATGGTTACTGATACTCATGCAATCATTTTGGCTACAAGGATATTGAATGTAGGTTACATGAAATGAGGAGTAAGAGGAAGATCAAGAGGTTTGATTTTTTCCCTCCATTCCTTAGTCATATCAAATTCTACATAGATGATAATCTTGGTCATATGGCCAAGGATTGCAAGACTCCAAGACACTTAAGGCCACCTATTCAAAGAATGGAGAATATACAAAGTAGGCCTTACAAGATGATAGTTAGACATCTTCACCTGCAAAGAGAGAAACCAATCAAAGTTTGGAGTAAGGAGTACCAAGGACCGACAAGAACAAACTGAGGCTTGCATGACATCGGGGGGAGTTATGGTGCATCATGGTCTTGCATGTAGAATCATTGATGGTGTTGCCATAACTAGTGAAGTGTGTGTGAATATAACTATCTATTGAGGAATTGTTTTGTATGCATGCAGTTAAGATGTGATGTCGATGATCCTAATGATTTAATGATGATGGATTTTCTTTTTGCTACTAATATGGTGTTTTCCAAAGCTGTTGTGGTCAGATTATGATAGAGGATTTGTGATGTGACCTAGAACACAAATCTCTCAAGGAGGAAAGTGTGATCAAAGGTGATGGAACATGTTCAAGGGGAGCACTTTATATGCTTCCAATATTTCGATGGTATTAATGGCTTCATGGTTCCTTGGAGGATTTTACTATATGTTCCATTTTATGTGCTTATCTAACATGAGGTTGTTGCAAGAGATTAAAACTTATTTGTGCATGGATTATATGCTTCCTATATGAGTTAACATGCAATTGGATTGTATTATGCATTAGAGATTTGCAATCTATATGCAAAAAACTAGAAGCTGATCATGATGGATAAATTTCATTATGGTTGTTGTTGCATATGATTTCATATTATTGAGCCATTTGGTATATGTTGCCTATACTTATGAGAATGATTTTTTGATGTGATATTGTTGATGTCTCTCCATCATTATATGCTTGTTTTTTATGCCAGTATAATTTATATTTCAGGGATAAGATGATTATTGTTGTTGTTATGTATTGCTATAAAGGGTTGATATATTGTGCTAGTTGGTAGGCTATGTTGCTAATTCATGATGATGCCATATATTGTTGGTTATTGATACTATTTCCATGAGGATTTTCATGTCCAAAAAAGGCTTCATAATGTTGTTGATATATATTTTTTGCTGGGCCACTATGCATTGTCATGTGTGACTGATAATTTTTGCAGAAATTTTGATCTATGGATGGTGATTCAAAGAGTCAATCACATTTCTATCACGTGATATGTAATTTTTAGTATCTTTCTACCATGAATAATATTTATTTCTTATCACACATATCATGTACTTGTTAATATCATGGTAGTTCGACATGATTCGTAGTGGCAGATATATTTCAACCATGTATAAGGTCTTGATGTCATTCTTGAAGTCTTGTATTATGCTCATGAAATCAAGTACTCTTATTGTAAATCATTTGGTCATAGTCATTGGTCCATGTGGATCAGTCTCTTACATATGTAAAGGAGGCATTGACATTGATATATATATATATTATATTTTATATTATTATTATATATATATATTAATATTATATATATATATATATATTTTATATATATATATATATATATATTAATATTATTATTTATACTATATATATATATATATATATATATACTATATATATTATATTATTATGATACATATATATACATATATATATATTATATTATATATATATATATATATATATTATATTATATATATATATATATTATATATATGATATATTATATAGATATTATTTATATTAGTTCACATTCAGCCATGGAGATGTTTGCATTCAGTGGAGTATGGTTGGTCATGCTATTGTGACCCCGTCATCATGTATTTACTGCCACCATATTTTTCTCAGAGGATGTATTTAATGTTGTTTCTTCAGAGTTGGTTGGATATATTTTGTTGCTGCTAGTTGGTCACATTATGTTATTGATGCTATGTGTTGGTGATTTGATTTACTGCTACAACATGGATTATGTTTCTATTGCTTCAGGAGAGAGAGCATGTGTTTCAGTTATTGTTGTTGTTGCTTATTGTCATGCTTCCATGGGAGTTAAATACTTTACTGTTGTTGATTCAAGATTTATGTTGGTGCACTAGTGTGTTAAAGATTGAACATATCTTGTGTCTAGGGGGATTTCTATTATGCAGAGGAGTTTTTTTGTTATCCCATTATTCATCACCTGCATATGGATTTTGAGTGTAGTTGTTTTTGTTGATGGAGCCCATTTCTTGTAGAGGAGCATATATCATTTGTCCTTGACATGTTTATCCCTTTTCCATTGATGTTAAAGGGGGAGAATGTGATGATGAAGATTAGCTTTTAGATGGATGTTTTTAGTTGGGGTTGCAATCAATGCCAAAGGGGGAGATTGTTGGCATCGATGTGTGTTGCAGATACATTGTTGGATGGCAGTGATGTCAACCTGGTAGCATGGGTTGCAAGTTATTTGGTTATGCATGTGTATGTGGGGTTGTAGGTGGCTTGTGTATGGATGATTTGTAGGTGGTCCTTGGTATGTATACCAACCTGGAGATGTGATTATTTGATAAGAGGATGTCATGGTCTTCATGATCATATTATTGGTTTTCAGATGGATGGTGGTGTGTTGCACTTGCCTTGATGATCATTTGTGTAGAGGTGTTGCATGGTTAGTACAGGTTAGAGATATGATGATCTCCCTGTTCATGATGTTGCTTGTAGAGATGTGATGATATCCTTGTTCATGATGTTTCTTAGGTCTACATGTTGATGATATGATACATTAGGTACACATGTTAATGATATGATACATAGGGATTAGAGAGGATCTACAAGTTTCAGTGAATGCTTGAGATGGTTGTACATGTGTTATCGGATGTCTCACATGTTCTTGAGTTGCATATTGATGGAAATGTTGTTGTGGAGCAAGTTGATGGCTTAGGTGTTAGTATGATTTTTGGTTGACATCCAAGTCAGCCTAGTTTGACTTATGATGATGATAATAATGTGGAAGTGACTTAGCGAAGTGTTACAGAGGTTCCAGTGACTTTCAAAGGTCCTACAAAGGCTTTTCAAGCTCTAGAAGAAGTTTGGGTAGGTTCTGAGCTTAGGAAAGATGAATTTGACCACCTCTGGATAGGTTTTTAAGTTTCAATCATTGGCTGGCAATTTTGTGGGAGTGACTGTAGTCGAATTTACATAGGCTTGTCTATGCGACCGAAACAAATCACAAAAATTACTCTAGATTTCACATGCACAATTGGAATTAGTTTGTTTTTGGTGAAGATAATGGTCAACATTTTCCATAAAAAGGTCGAAACAAGTTGTGGGGTCTCTAGAAGTTGATAAAAGTTGAATATATCAGAAGGCTAGTGGAGTAAGTGATTTGATTTGGTCAAGAAGCCTATCTCAACCAAATCCAAAACATGTGGAAAGGTTTTGGGAGAGCTCCATCATCTGAAGAATATTTTGATTTAACCATTTCCATAAATTACAAATATGTGAAGAAAGGTTTCTCATTTAGTTGGTTGTATTGAGAGTGAGATAATCCCATTGTGAGGACATTGAGACTAAGTAGGGTTTGCAGCAACCGCTCACATATTTTTGTAGCGTTTTTATCATAATTGTATGTGCATAATTCAAAGATGATTTGAGGAGAAATTCATAGTTTCATGTGTTTCAGAGTGGAGAAAAATTAGTAGTTTGTGGTGTGTTTGAGAGAATTTTTTGGAGTGAGAAGAAGTGAAGAATCTCCCTCCCTCGGGTCATAGTTTTGATTCAAATTTTATGTACTAAACAATGGTGTTGTTGGGCTTCTCATGTTGAGAAAACTAAGAAGGCATGGAGGCTTCAGAGTAGACAGTGGTTTGGTGGATTCAGCAGAAGGAACATATTTCTCCATGCATTAGGATTTGGATAATCCAATGGTAGTTGGGCAAGGATCGTTGGTCGTGGGAACTTCCAGTGGATAGATTTCCATAGATCCATGAGAGAAATAGATTTCATGTCTGATAAGTTCCAACAAACTATGAAGGAAGTTGAGTCTTCCAGCTTATGGGTGTAAGCTAATTCGTGTAAAACAAATTCATCAAATTAATAAACAAAATGAGCAGCACAGTAGAAATGGGATGGTTTTCTCCTAAAAATGTTTCTACTAGAAATAGTTGTGTTCTTATGTGTGGATGTTTGTGTCAATATTTCTCATGGTTATTATGCTTTGAGTTTATTGTTGCTTTCATATTCAGTTAAGCTAATGTTATGAATGTGCATGGCTATTTAATATAGTGGGAAAATATTTAAAATTGATATAAAGGCCATCACTACTAATTCACCACCCCCTCCCCCACCCCTAGTAGTGATCTAGTTTCCAACATTAAGAGCTTCAATATCAACTATACTACTATGTTACCTATGATTCCATGACATGTAGCTTATATTATATTACATGTAGATAATTTTGACTTACTTCCATCAAATGATAGAAGAGTTTGTATTTTATTTATTAATTAAACAAAATATTTATTAAAAATACGAACATGTTTTACAAATAATCATTTTCCTTTTTTATAAATTATTACCTACATTTTGTATATTATTGAAAGTATATGGGATTGAAAAAATTAAGATGATGGTAAAGTTGGATGGTTTTAGATAATGGTTCCACACTTGGAGACCTCTAAGCTTAGCTAAACATCTCATAAACAATTCAACAATAATCTATAAAAAATTGTCGATAAAACCTTTGTAGAATCTATATGCTACAATAAGAAATCAAAAATTAATTTTATAGACCAATCATTATTTAAAAAAAAAAAAAAGTTATTGTTTTATCAAATTAAAAAATAAACATATCCCATTTTAAAATGAAATCTTACAAATAGTAAAGGTCAAAGTTAAATTAACAATGATGAAAAGGAGCAATCGATCACTAAATAAAATACCCTCTACTTATGGTAAGTGTCCTCTACTTCTTCCAAACTCACTTTTCTATAACCATTATTGTACTTTGGCACTCAATTTAGAGGGTTAAGGACTAAAATATTGGAGAAATGACAGAGAGTTTCCAGATATACGAGGTTTTAGGCAGTACAAGAAGAAGACAAACATCAACCAAACAAACTTGGCGATTTCGATGATGATGACATGTCTAATGATAGGTTCAAACCTCACAAGTTCCCTCTATGTTGGGAATTTTCTCAACTATGTAAGTATTCTTTACTTTGCACAATTTCATAATTTTCTTTCAAATGTGTGAATTAGCTGACCATTTTGGTCCAAATCAATAAAATTAAGTATATTTTTAACTAATTTACTTGACATTTTTAGACAATTTGTTTCATTACATTAGTCTTAACTAATAAATATTATATCATTATATTTATCTTCATCCATCTCGATGCATTTGCAGTGGGAAAAGTGGGGAAATCGGCTCACAGGACTGTTTTTAGATGCGAGACCTAGTTTGGGAAAACGGGGATTGAAACATTCCAAGAACATTTTGAGGCACCAAACAACATTTTTTGGGGGTAAAACTTTGCCTCTTTAGTGTCACAACTTTTCATGCTATTCTACACATAGAGATATTTCCAATGACATAAGAAGTGTGAAAATCAAATTTTGTATGTGAAAATTATGTCACTCAGAAGTTGACCTTCCTATTTTTACACCCATAATTTGGGAGGATGTCACATCAACCCCCATTATTCATGGAAAAGGTGCTAACGATGTGGTTATGATGTAAAAGATTCTATAAGAGGCTATATTGTAACTTTGGTTAAGAGTTGAGGTAGTCAAACTTAACCACTAGTAGACTATCGAGCTATGTTATAACCGGACCACTAGGAGGAAGATGCATTTCTTTCTTTTGAGCATATTTGTTCCATAGTTGAGCAAAAATAACCAAGAGGGATTTGAAGTAGAGCACAAAAAGAGGATTTTTTCATTATAGGAGCCCACGGGCTATAGTCCATACTTCTTTGTACCTACAACCACATTTCCATATATAGCAAAAGAATAGAGTGACCTCACCTTCCAGCTGGGTTTTCACCCGAAAGGGTTTCCCTTAGCATATTGATGAGCCCTATTATTACAACAAGAATTCTATAACTCCCAAGTCTACCAACTTAAATTATCAACCCGGGGTTCGTACAAACTTAAAAGGTGTCGGCACTATATGTGCAGCATATAATGTGTCCTTCTTTCATTGATCTAATGTAATGGAGTGAATGTCATGAAATCAAAGCTTAAAATAATTATAGAAATGGAAATGCTACTTGCTCAAATAATTCTAATTGTGTAAAAAATAATCCTAATTGCAAGAAGGTAAAGATTATGTTATTTGAAGGAATGAAAATTACTTGTCTATTTTCATAATGTAAACCGTGTCCTACTTGCAACAATGTGAATCACTAGTTTAACTATAGAATGTGAAAAGTTGCGATGAAAAGAAACTAATCCTATGCAAGAACAAGAATTTGTAATTGAGATACTAAGAGCATGAATTAAAATAAATAGGCCTAATATAATTTGTAAAAACGAAGTCTGAAGTGGTGTTTATTCTTCCCAAATCATGTATTTAGAGCTTAGGGGTCATTATTCAAGCCTAAGAGACAAAAACCAAGCTTTTGGAGCAAATCCGGTCAAGTTTACACGTGTTACATTAAATCAAATGTAAATGGGATGGGAATTTTTATTTTATTAATTAGAATGTCTTAGGACTCCATTCCAATAAAAATCACTCAAAAATACCCCTATTAACATGTGTTAAAAAATAGCAGAAAATTACTATAAAAATTGGAAATTCAAGAACTAGTGAGCTAGTTAACCTACCAAATGTCTAACGTAATCAAGTGAAATTGATATGGGATAATTTTTTATTATTAAATTCAATGTTTTTATTACCAAATACAAGTGGAATAAACTCCAATGAATCTCACTAACACATTCTCAAAAATAGCAGAAAATTACTACTATTTTGCTATAAAAAACAAATCGAGAAATTCTAGTTTTTTGAACCAGTTGACCAATCCAAGTATGTCAATAATGAATATAATTTTTAAAATAGTTTCTAAGGATGCATAATGCTTTTAAATTTGGAAATAAATTTAAAAAAAAATCACTTCAACCATTTAACAATTGTAACCTTCAACAAAAGAAACATGAATAGTAAATGCAGAAATAAGAGATGCAAGTGAAAAGGACATGAAAATGAAATAAATAAATTGTACAAGAGGGCTCTGAGGCTCCTGGGATGGCCAAGCCCAAGGAAACTCATATTACTATGAAGTAAACGACTATTTAGAAGCTAAATATGGCACCAAACTTTACTATTTGAATCAATCCAAGTACATCCCTGCTAGAAATAAAAGTGGACTTGCTAAATAACAAGTTTTCTCCACAAGAAGACTAAGAAATAAATGCCCCTAGAGAAAAAATTGAATTGATACTTATACAAATTGATGAGGAATCATTCTCCTTGAAATGAGTAATCTTTCCCCTCCAAAATCCCTCAAATAGTCACTGGATCTGGTTCTCAACACTAGGATTATGCATTAAATGATAAGGAGCACATTCCTAGATTTTCTCAAACACTGGAGCTCTGAAATTTGTGCAATAATTTCATGACATTCAGTTCATTTATTATCTAATCTTGTTCTGTCCTATAGTAGGGATAAAGTCCCTATATTATCTCATACATAATTTACTCCATATTCTCTCAATATTCTGCAAAAATAAATAATACTAGGCACATAATATGTAATTACCTCTAAGCATTCCTAAGAACATATTAAAGCTAAAATAATATTATTAAGTGTACAAGGATAGGTTTAAGATAGCCTTCATGTGCCTAAGAAAGGTTAGATGGGCCTTAATTTGTGTCTAATTTGGAGGCCAATCGTACCCCCCTACTAAAATTGTTGCTCATCCTCTATTTAACATATTCATCTCCCTTTCCTTGTGGTTCTTCATGTATACTGGCCTATTTCATTTTCTGTTTGTTGGTCATGTGTTTCTCCTCATGCTAGTCTTCTTTCTACTCTTTTATTTGCATTTCTTCCCCTATCTCAGTTTCCTATGGAACTTGTAATGCACATGTAGGTTGCTTTCTCTTAGGTGATTCCAATTGTAATGGTTTCTACTTGTGAGGGCAACACCTTGCCTTTGGTTTGTATTCTTGGTATTCCTCTAGAACTTATCCTTGTGAAAAGAGGAATTATTGGCATCCATTACCTCATTAATAATTTCATTCTCATTGAAGTCGAAGCCTCTTACTATTGATACAAATTCTTGGCCGTGATACATCATATTATCCATCAAATTCTTATGAACACCCTTGACTAGCAATCTGAATTCTCTTCACTCATTAAATTCTCGAATTGAAAACACTTAATAGAGAGTTATTTCTTCTTATGGGTGAAGAAATGATGGTCAATAAACTGAAGAAAAAGAAAGGAATGATGCGCTGACCAACTTACTAACTTGGATACAGTTCACCCTTGGAGAATTTACCATTGTATAGCCTAGATTGTTTGTAGCAAATCCTTTGTAGCTATGTTGTGTTTCTTTGTATCTTGTAGAAATTAATTAATCATTATCCAACACCCTAGTAGCAATTTTTTTTCTCTTGTAGCCCTATGTTAACTCCCTGTAGAAATTTGTCTATCTCCTATAGCAACTTTCCTGCTTCCTGTAGCAGCATTGTTTCTCCTGTAGAATCTCTATTTTCTCCTATAGTAGCTTTGTTTTCTCATGTAGAATTGTTGGTACTCCTATAGCAACCAATCTGAATCCTATAGCAGTTATTATTTTCATTTCAAGAGGTGGTGGGTCCACATTTTTATTCTTTTATTTTTATTTTTGTTTTTTTATTGATTTTTCATTATTTTTTCTTTTGTCAAATTTTTCTCTATTTTTTCATTGCATGCAAAATAAAATCAAAGTGTTTTGATTTAATTAAGTTGTCCCTCACCTACCCCTTCGCACTCCTTATCCTCCATCATTACTAAATGATTACATCCCACTTTCTCAAGTCCTCTTCACTTACGTATTGTTTTCTCCCCCATGTGCGAGTGTCTTGGTGGAAAAGTGGAGTTAACTGCTACATAAGGCTGATGCTTCTCTGCTACTAAGTTTGGATATAAAAGACCTTTTTCTTCACACAATTACAACATTTTTTTGACCTAAAATAGGTGTTTAGAAGAGGTTTTGAGGATCTCATACCTGGGCCTTACCCTTGATATATTTTTACAGGTAATATTGAGGTTGTTGATATGATTGTTGAAGCTGTGTTCAGTAGTTCTAAATATGCTAGTGATGATTCTTTGATGGTTGCATGCTACTTTTAAACAAAGGTAATGGTTTATCTGTTGGATTCTTGAGATGCCATCTTCTAATTCTCATTGCTCATGCATTGGCTTTGCTCTGATTTTTTTTCTTGAAATGTGCTTGACTTATCGAAGTTGTCATTGTAGGTATTGTTAATGGTGGATCAAGCTCCTGTTGTTGGAGAAAATCAATGACGCTATAGTAGCCCTGCAGAAGTTTTGTGGATGTCCAATATCAAGGAGATGATCCCTTAATGCTTCATGTTGATCAATTCTTCATTCTGGTGCTTCCAAGTGCTTTTGATTATGGTTTTGGAGGGCTTGTGCAAACTGCTATAGGACTATGTCTTCCTATAGCAGTCACATAGACCCTCCTAGGATAATTATTTCCTTCAGGTCATACCTTTAAAAATAAATATAATTCATGATTAGTCTGTTGAAAAGGATTGGAGGCCTTTTTTGTGGTGAAAGGGATGGTTTAAGGGGTGAAAATGGGTTCTTTTCATGGACATAGATGAAAATGAGAGTGGATAAGAGGTAAAGTGGTGTGGACAATGAATGATTAGGCTATGTTGGACCCATCCTCTTGTTCCTATATGAAAAACATAATATTTGAACCCTTTTTCCATGCCAATGGCACTCCTGTAGAAATTCTAGTCACTCCTGTAGCAATTCTAGAATTCTTCGGTAGTAGAATTGTTATATCCATATCTCTGAAAGAGTAGATTGGATTGACCTGAAAGTTGGTGAAAATTTTTTCATCATCCTAATGATGGTGTTGGACCCACCAACATTCAAGGGGATCTCCTTGGTAATAACTCCCAACTAGACCTTAGATACTTTGGAGTAGGATTCCTTGTAGTGGGTGGTAACGTAGTGCCTTGACCGTGGTAGTGCACAAAGATAAGTATGATGACTTTGGTTGGAAGCAAGTGTGTCACCTTGTAGTGAGTCAAGTGATATTCATGGGGGTTCTAACACATGAAGGGGAAAAGGAAGTGTTTCCCTTAGAATCATGTAATAGTACGTAGCCTGTAATAGTGTGCCCCTTAGGAACACATGAGTGGAATGACATCACAAGTTGCAATGTGGAATAGTCCATAGTGACGAGTTAATCCAACAAAACACCTTAAGCAAGATTCATACAATTGCATACAAAATATTTCATAAGAAAATGTGTAAGTTAAGCAATGTACATTGCTAAAGCAACTAGAAGAGTCCAACTACAATAAAACCATATTTACAAAATTGTGTTGCCTCAGTTATTATTATTATAAGTGAAAGTTCCACCCATACATACACCATTGACAGCCACTAGCCCCAATAGTGGAACATTACAATCAAGAGCACCTTCTCCTCCAAAGAAGTATACTCACTCTACATTGTGGAGAAGCCAAGGATCATCACAATGCTCCCAAGCCTTGTCTAGGCCTAAGGCTAGCCAAATGCTTGGTTCCCAAAATTATTTTCTATGAGTTATGAAGTTCTATTTATAACAAAGGGTGGGGTGACCCTTAACATTACCCTTTGTCACTCTTTTACCACCCTCATGACTCTTCAACTTCTTTACAAATAACTCATTACATTACATAGTGACTGTTCACATTCCACTAATGACACCTGGAATTTCACTTACAACATATTTACAAATAATATACATTTTCCACATGTACCCATGTGAGACAAAATAGGCTAGAGACAACCTAACAAGAAAAAACACTATGATTCTGAAGCTTAGGGAAAGACCAACTCAGCAACCTCCACTTGGTGCTTCTAAGTCACGTGCTTATGCCAAGCTTGCTACTATGTGATGATGTCCCCAAACTGCTTGATGGTGTCTTCCTGATGGTGGAATATTGCCTACATAACATCTGGGTATATGGCCTTGGAACTTGTATCCAACTCATATTGAAGCATGTGCAACATGGTCTTGACTATGGTGGGACCACCAATGTACCTCTGCTTGTTTTCTGTGCTCAACTCTAAGCCATCACTAGTGACCTCTCGCCTTAACTGCTCCATGTACCTGCTAATCTCTAGTTGGACTTTATTCTTGTGCTTAGTTTCGGTGAGGGAACTGATTAAAAATATCCTATGCATTCTCACTGTGACATTCAAACTATTGTACAACTATGCATATGAAGTCTGTATGTTGCTGACAGACGGGTCAAGATGCTCATAGTTCTATATCAACATCTTAACATTTTCTTTGTCCATCTTTGCATGTGGCTTCATCATCTATGGTAACTGAAGTGGAGCCCCTTTCTACCGCAATGTCCACTCTTGCACATGGGTGGTGGCAGAATGAATGTTCCTAAGAGTTTGAACAAACTCTTATGCACAGTGATAAATTCATCATAGAGTTTCTTCCTGGTAGTCTCAAGTGTTGATACTACAATGAGTATTGCTTTCTTCATCTCTACCATTGTGAAAACTATGCTCTGCTCTCGAGATTGTTATGCCTATTTCCTAGCTGCCTATAAGTTCTTTGCCAGCTATTCAATCTCAACCAACAAGTACTTGGCATTGGAGCTTGTTGCTCCAGCATAGGCCAAGGTGGCTTTGGAAAGGGTGGCTCGATGCTTGCTCGTGTCTGGCACTACCACCCTTTCCTTCATGAATGCAAGTGATGCGTGATCATCCAGAAGGTGTTTCCTTTGCGCATATACAATCTTATTTCGCAACTTGTCAATTGACAGGTTGTACACATCCAGGACCACATCATCATCAAGGAGGAAAACATCTCCTTGTTCGCTCGGGAATGGTTCTGACACTGGAGGTGGTGGAGACTGAGAGGTGGCCGTGGGTTCTCTTAGCATGAGGTCAATTTCTTCATTTTGTGGATCCTTCTCTAACTCCATGTTTGTCTACTCAATCTATTGAGCCAGTTCCCAATCCTAAATTTGCTCCTTGTTGATCATGTGCTCAATATTTAGCTCAAAAATCAAAGTTTTCAGAATGGCTTGAAACCTGAACGACCATGCATGTCTCAGAAAATGATACTAATGCAACTTGTTTCATTGAAAATTGAGTTCGTATGAGAAATTTATAGTGTTCTTATCACTTTGCTAAACATGCGAAATTTGCAAAAAAATGTCGAGTCACTGCAGAGTCAGTAGTTCGTACTACTAACGTGGAAGGTGACTAAGCATGGTTAACTCAGGTCAACAGTGAATCAGGGATGGACAAGTGTCATCATTTAATTGGGTTTTATAGCTAATGAGTTGGTGCATTTCTATTGGTGGATTTTTGGACCAATGGAAGAATGCCACGTAGCAAGCCCAGAGGCCACCACGTGGCACCTACCAAAGGTCAGGTTGGAGGTCTACACTATGGAGCAAAATAATTTTGCAGAATTCAGGGTCGAACCCATGACCTACCACATGCAAACCATACGCCTTACCACCTATGCTACCGGGTATTTATTACCGTAACCGTTATCCGCATCTACATAACGTCTAATGGTTTGGAGGGTGGTGGTTAAAGAAGGGCCAGTCCGTCCCCCCCATGTGAACATAATATAACAAACCACAACAGTTAGTGTTAACTCCAGCATACCCAACCTATGATGGTTAGTGTCTCTGCAATGGCTCCACATGTGAACACCATCACCATAACTCTAACGGTCAGTCGACGGTTCTAGTTCCGAATTGCCATAACAACAAACAATTATATATGACCAGTTCTGCTGGAGGTTATGGTTAGGTCATTAAACTCCACGATTTTCGCATTAATCACAAGGTTTAATGCTAATCTAGATTTAACTCTAATTAAGTGCAGTTTAATTGCGAGTTTAATCTGGTGACAGATTTGGTGGTGCCCCCAAATTCGGGCATGCCTCCAAAATTAGCGTGCTAACTGGAGTCATTCCAGATTTATTGTAGCTTTTCTAGGAAAAGATTGACTGAGCCATAAAGAAGTTAATTTTGACCAAATTGAGCTCAGAAAGAGGTGTTCTTAGCTAATTTGGACATTATGAACACATTGGTTTAGGAATCAGGGCCATAAAGCTTTGTAAAATAACATTTTTCTACATTGAGCTAATACAGAGGCCCAAGCCATGGAAGCTGGACCAAGGAGATGTAGCACATGAGGGGTGAACTCCTTCATCAAAAAATTGTGTTAATGTGCCTCTTTGATGATTTGTTGTACTTTATATGTCTGTTATCAATATTTGTTTTTGAAGCTATTTTGCTCATGAATTGTTGAAATATGGCAACAAGAATATTCCAATTTAATTCGTCCTTGAATTAAATTGTCTTAACAGCTACTTGGAAATAATTAATTAATTCATTTTGAATTAATTAGTTGGAGAAATTCAAGTTAGAAGTCTTTTTGAAGTCATGCAAGAGTTATCCCTTAAATTAAGGAGATAAGATTGGTTATATTTGAGTTGTAGTTAGTTAACTCAGTTTACTAAGTCAAGTCCAGTTAAATTAGTTCCAAACTGTTTGAGGAACTAATAGAGAGTTAACAGTCAGTTGATGCATGCATGCACTCAACTAGTGTACTCCAGTTAACTGAAGATTCCCTCATCAGAAACTCATGCATGCCTATTCTCAGAAAGACCCAGTTGAGATTAAACTCAAGGACACTGTACTATCAGTTGCATGTGTTTTCTTATAAAGAAAACTCATGCATACAGTCAAGGCATGATTCCTTGAGAATTGCACAGTTTTGATAGTGTGTGAGATCAGAAGTATTCCACTTGGTGAGGTGAGAATCATCCTAGAGGAACAACACAAGGAAACAGGAGCTTGGAGGGTAGAGAGGAAGGCTTGAGAGAAGCCAGGATTGCCTGTGAGCATCTGTGAGGATTGTACTGAGAGCTGGCTAGCTATGAGAGCTAAGGCTTTGTATAATTCCTATGTATTTCCACCTTGTATGATAATACAGAGTATGGGGTTTTTAGCCGAGGCTTTCCCCAAAGTATTTTCATGTGTATTGTGTGTTGATTCATCTTCTTCTGGTTATATTGTTCATCTTGATCTTTAAGCTTCCACAAATTGATAGTAGAAGTAGGTTATAGTATTCTGCTTTGATTTATATTGCATTACCACGTTAACCTACAGACATATTTTCTACTTGGCATCATAGTTGGATTTGTAGAGAATATTCTACATGGTATTGGAGCTGTGAACAGTATACTGAGAAGAGAATTTGAAGTTTAAAGTTTGGGGTTGCAGGTAAAAATAGAATTCATATCGTACTTCAAGGTTGGCCAATGGCATTCTATGGCTTGAGACTCGAGTATGCCTTGGAAAGTAGCTTGAATTACATAGCATGGTAAGATAGAATGGAGGTTGTATTAGAAGACAATGGATTGAAGGAATTCATTGATCAAAAAATCCCAAAGCCAGCTTCAACTAATGCACAAGAGTTGGCTGACTAGAAGAAGTGTGTGGGAAAGGTGAGACTGATCATCCTTGAGGGAGTTTGAGACCATATTGTATCGAGTCTCCATGGGAAGGATACTCCATTTTCAATGTGGAAGACATTGAAGGACCTCTACCAGAATAGTAGCGACCAGAGGAAATTAGCGCTCAAGGATATGCTTCGAAAAATCAATATGGAGAAGGGTGATACTATTTCCATATATATGAACAAGCTCACACCTACAGAGATGAGCTTGGCAGTGTGGGAATAACTACTATCGATGATGATATGGTGAGCCTCACTCTCCTTGGCCTTCCAAAGAGTTGGAATAGCTACCAGGACTCTGTGAATGGAAGGGAGAAACTGTCGGATTGAGAATGACTATGGTCAGATTTGATGCAGGAGGAGATCAGGAGGAGCACATGAGATGGTTCTTCATCCAAGGATGATGACGAAGAAAATCTGGCCTTAGCAAGTAAGGCAAGGAAAGGGAACGGGAAGGCTTCCCATTTCAAATCGAATTCTTCTCATGGAGGGAAGAAGGGTGACATGTCTAAAGTGAGACACTTTAATTGTCACAAGATGGGACATTATGTGACTAATTTCCCGTCAAAGAAGTCCAAGAAGGGATCCTCGGAAGGATGGGAAGGTGAGGCATTAGCCTCTCAGTTTGAAATGGACTTTAACCTCATCGCATGCATGGTGTCATTGATGATGGTTTGTGTTTGGTATCTTGACAGTGGATCCTCATTCCACATGACCGTGATAAAAGTTTATTCAGTGCCTTGGAGGAGAAAGACCTCAAGATGCGCATAGAGATGGGTGACGATAGAAGGTATAGTGTTTCAGGAGCGAGCACGGTTGTTTTTCAAAGGGAGAATGGAGCTCCTATCACCTTGACAGATGTGAATTATGTGCCTAGACTGAAGAAGAACTTAGTATTGATCAAGATGTTGGAGGACAAAGGCTACGATGTTGTCTTCAGTAAAGGAAAGGCATTCCTAAGACACATAGCCATGGGTCAGACCAAGAGGATAGGGATTCAAGTGAAGAATCTATACAAACTAGAGGTAGATGATTGTACAACATTGAGTGTGAAAGTAGAATTGGTGCAAAGCGAGTTGTGGCATAGGCGGTTGGGCCATTTGAATCATGGAGCTTTGAAGATAATGTAGCAGATATCTACAAGACTTCCCAAACGTAAACTTGAGCAAGTTGACACATGCAAAGGTTGTACCTTGGGAAAGTACACCAAGTCTTCCATTCATGATCAAGACAGTCGAGCATAGGCTATCTTAGAGTGAGTTCATACTGATGTGTGTGGACCATTCTCGACGGCATCCACAGAAAAGCAAAGGTATTATGTGATTTTCATTGATGACTATTCTCGTAAATGCTAGATTTATTTCATGCAGAAGAAGGACCAAACTTTCCCAAAGTTTTGTGAGTTCAAATATTTGGTCGAGAAAGAGTCAGGGAAGAAGATCAAGGCCTTGAGAAGTGACAATGGTGAAGAATATGTCTCTCAAGAGTTTAAGGACTTTTGTGCAGTGGAAGGAATTAAACGAGATTTTATGGCACCTCATAACTCACAGTAAATTGGGGTGGCCGAGAGGAAGAACAGAACTATTGTAGGAGTAGTATGGGCAATACTGCATGACCAAGGCCTACCAATTCACTTGTGGGCTGAGGCATGAAACACAACAGTCTATTTGTAGAATAGAAGCCCGCATCACATACTTGGGATGAAGATACCAGAGGAAGCTTTCTCTAGTAAGAGACCAGATGTGGGTCACTTCAGGATCTTTGGCTCATCGGTATATTGCCATGTGACAAAGGATGCACAGAAGAAGCTTGAGCCAATAGCAAAGGTTGGGATACTTGTGGGGTACATTGATACACCTCACAACTATTGGGTGTACTTTCCTACCAGTCAAAGGACAATGGTTCACAAAGATCTCAAGTTTGATGAGCAGAAGGCCATGTGAGTTTCCCTTGAGAGGGAGCTCCAATTATAGGCTATGGAGGAATTGTTGGTTCCTAAGGAGGAGGAGCTTCAGATTGATGTGAAGCAGCCACATGTAGAGGTTCCAGGAATGGAGACATCCACTCAAGCAGAGTATTCCAGAGATGGATAGAAGCGCATAAGATAAGCTGACGGATTGTTGGAGGATGCGAGAGAGAATGTGGGTGCACCATCTTCTCAGTGCAGATAGAGGAAGTCACCTGAGAGGTACACTGGATACATGGCCCTTGCTAAGGAATGTGTTAAGACCGAGCCATCTTCCTTTGAGGAAGGAGTGTAGAAGCCAATTTGGGTTGATGCTATAGTGGAGGAGTATGACTCCATAGTTCGTAACAGTGTTTGGGACATGGTTTCGAGACTAGAGAACAAGTCAGTTATGAGTTCCCATTGGCTTTACAAGGTAAAGCAAGTTGTTGACGGTAGTGTGGAGAAGCATAAGGCAAGATTTGTTGCTTGTGGCTTTTCAAAAGTCGAGGGGATTTACTATGATGAGACTTTTGCTCATGTCACAATGTATCTATCAGATCTATGTTGGCACTATCAGCATAGATGGGTTGGAAGATCCATCATATGGATGTGAAGATTGCATTCCTCAATGGCGAGATTGGGGAAGAGTTGTACATAGAGTAGCCATAAGGTTTTAAGACCTTTGATCATGAGTCACATGCATGCTGACTCAAGAGAGCGTTGTACGAGCTGAAGCAAGCACCTCGTTCTTGGTACACCAAAATAGACAACTACTTCACCAGGTTGGACTTCACAAATAGTGAAGCAAATGTGAACCTGTACCACATCGTGGTGAAAGGTAAGCTGTTGATCATAGTTCTTTATGTTGATGATCTCATATTGACAGGTGATGATCATTTGATCATGTCTTGCAAGGAGGACCTTGCAAGAGAATTTGAGATGAAAAACATGGGTCTCATGCATTACTTCCTTGGCATGGAAGTGTGGCAGAAGAATGGGGAGTTGTTTGTGTCTCAGGGAAAGTATGCCAATGACATACTCAGGAGATTCCACATGGAGAAGTGCAAGCCCATGCAGACTCCTCTAGCAGGTAACTGGAGGAATGAGAAGGCTACTTCAAGAAAAGTGGTAGATGCTACTGTGTACAGGCAACTTGTGGGTTCACTAATGTACTTAGTGAACACATGACCAGATTTGTGCTATGTGGTGAACCAATTGAGTCAAGCGATGGTTCAACCTACCGAGATGTTTTGGAAGGCGACAAAGCATGTATTGAGATACCTCGGAGGCACATCCCAGTATCGATTATGGTACAAACGGACAGAGGGAGTGAAGCTATAGGGCTTCACTGATGCAGATTGGGTAGGGAGTCCATCAGATCTAAAGAGAACATCAGGAGGGATTTTCAACCTTGGGTCAGTGGCAGTTTTTTGGTATAGCATGAAACAGAGGTCTGTTTCACTTAGCTCGGCAGAGGAAGAATACATGGCTGCAAGTCAAGCAGCATGTGAGGCCATCTAGATGCGAAAAATCCTAGTTGGTTTGTTTGATCAGAGGATGGATCCAACTGTAATCCATTGTGATAATTAAAGTTGTATCAAACTCTTTGAGAATCCAGTATTTCATGATAGCTCCAAGCACATCGACATCTAGTATCATCATCTTAGAGACTGTGTAGTGAGGAGGATCATGTTTCTACAGTATATTTTGATAGAGGAGCAAGATGCTGACATTTTGACAAAGGCATTGTCAAAGTGTAAATTCGAGTTCCATAGAGACAGGATCGGGGTGGAAGATAATCCCTTTCTTGTTGAGAGGGAGTGTTGAAATATGGAAACAAGAATATTCCAATTTAATTTGTCCTTGAATTAAATTGTGAATTAAAATCGAATTTAGTCTTAACATCTACTTGGAAATAATTGATTAATTCAAGTTAGAAGTCTTTCTGAAGTCATGCAAGAGTTATCCCTTACATTAAGGAGATAAGATTGAGTTATATTTGAGTTGTAATTAGTTAACTTAGTTTACTAAGTTAATTCCAGTTAAATTAGTTCCAAACTGTTTGAGGAACTAATAAAGAGTTAATAATTAGTTGATGCATGCATGCACTCAATTAGTGTACTCTAGTTACTTTAGATTCCCTCATCATAAACTCATGCATGTCTATTCTGAGAAAGACCCAGTTGAGATTAAAGTCAAGGACAATGTACTATCAATCGCATGTGTTTTCCTATAAAGAAAACTCATGCATGCAGTCAAGGCATGATTCCTTGAGGACTGCATAGTTCTGACAATGTGTGAGATCAGAAGTGTTCCACTTGGTGAGGTGAGAATCATCCCAAAGGAACAACATAGGGAAATAGGAGATGGAGGGCAGAGAGTAAGGCTTGAGAGAAACCAAGATTTCCTATGAGCATCTGTGAGGATTGTACTGAGCGATGGCTAGCTGTGAGAGCTGAGGCTTTGTATAATTCCTATGTATTTCCACCTTGTATGATAATACAGAGTGTGGGGTTTTTAGTTGAGGCTTTCCCCAAAGTATTTTCATGTGTATTGTGTATTGATTCATCTTCTTCTAGTTATATTTTTCAGCTCGATCTTTAAGCTTCCGCAAATTGATAGTAGAAGTAGGTTATAGTATTTTTCTTTGATTTATATTTCATTATTGGGTTAACCTACAGACATATTTTCTACATGAATGTCACTTTAAACTTAAGGAAATTTACCTAATTGTATGCAAAAATAACTAAGGAAACCTCAACACAAGAAGCAATAAGATAGCACATGTTTATAAATCTGTAGTTGTTATTAACACAACAAAATTAATCATACAAAAACAGATCAAGTAGGTATCAGAGAAAATGTTGAATTGCTTGATTTATTGAGTTTGTGTAATTAGGGTTTTAATGGTTGCAAAATTGTGATGCTTACAAGGTTAAAGTTGCAGAAAGGAGAAGGGAAGCTATTGGTTGCATCTCCTAAGGTAATGCCCAGAAGAAGGAGAGCCACAAGGCCACAATCTCCACCACCCAAAGTTCCAATTCTAGTTGCACTTGAAACTCCCCAAGTTTTGCCTTCAACTGAGATTAAAGAGGTAAAAGCAGTCCCAATTTTTGAGCCTAAATCCATAGCCATTATGTTTGGAGAAAGAGAGCCTGAAGGTCCCTCTTCAGAAGAGGAAGAATTCAAGAAAGATTTCTATACTTTGAATGAGATAGTTAAAGTTCTCTATGAAGAGAGGAACACTAGAATGGTTGGAGAGAGTTCCAAACCTCCACATGGAGAAGGAAGCTCAAAGGACAAAAAAGATGAGAAGAAGGATTCCAAAGGGAATGGTGGAAATCCACCTCTGTCTCCACCATCCTCATCCTCTTCCTCATCCTCTTCCTCATCATCTCCATCATCTTACACAGCATCATCTTCCACTACCACCACTGAAACTGCCCATGCTCATTCAAAAACCCCAAAAGGAAAGACTCCATTATTGAAATTGGACATAAACTTTGAACTTCCCATGTATAATGGAGAGATGAATGCATAAAAGTTGGAAAATTGGATTTGACAGTTGTAGGTATACTGTAGAATTTAGAACCTTCAAGAAAATGACATAAAGATCCAGTTGGCTTCACTGGGGCTAGAAGGAACTACACTAGTTTGGTGGGAAGTAAAGACTCAAGAGGAAATGAGAATCCATGGTAAGATATCCATTACTTGGGTTGAATTTGTTTCTGCAATTAAAATATGGTTTTATCCTTTAGCCTATATGCAAAATGCCATTATGAGTTGGCAGAATTTTAGGCATCTTAAAGGCCAAATAATCCAAGATTATACACAGGAGTTTAGGAAAATGACATTTTTATTAGGAGTGAATTTGAATTCCCAAGATACACTGTTGAAATATATTTGGGGTTTACATTCCTATCTGAAACATATTATTCTTATGTTCAATCCAAATAACTTAGATGAGGTATGTGTGCAAGCCACACACCTTGAATCTAGAGGAAAGAACATTCAGGAAGAGGGCAGTAAGAGGAAGCAATTCAAGGGTAAGGAGAAAGAAAAGGGTGGAAAATGGAAGGGAAATAAGAATGCAAGTGTGAAGAAAGAAGGGGAGAAAATAACATGCAAACATTGTTCCAAAGAGGGGCATGATGAAGCCCTCTGCTGGAAATTGCATCCCAAATTAAGGCCTAAGAAACAAAACAATAAGGGGAAAAAAGACGACCGCTACCACACAATATGACCTTAGTTTAGATTCTAGTGATCAGACCAATATTTCAGCCATGGTTACAAAAGGAAAAGAATTTGTTGCAGGCACTATTTCATAACATACTGAAAACAACACTCCAAATGAAGAGTCAAGAATAGAGTTGTTTCATGTAAGAGTAATTTCAAAGCATACAAAGATTGATGCATTATTTGATAGTGGGTCACAAT
The DNA here is from genome assembly GCA_000404065.3 of Pinus taeda. Taxonomy (NCBI): domain Eukaryota; kingdom Viridiplantae; phylum Streptophyta; class Pinopsida; order Pinales; family Pinaceae; genus Pinus; species Pinus taeda. The sequence goes on from APFE030858512.1 coordinate 33,626, forward strand.
CAAACTTGATTTCATAAGACTTGGTTGAAAAACTAAACCTTGAAACTATACCTCATCATAAGCCATATCCATTGGGTTGGATAGTTAGCAATGCAACTTACAGGTTACAAGGAAGTGTTTATTCGATTTCTCCATTATTGAAAAGTTCATTAATGAAGTTGAGTTAGATGTAGTTCCACTTGACATCTTTGGAATCATTTTGGGTAGTCCTTATTTGTATGATAGAAAATAAGTATTTTATCACCATGACAACAAATACATTTCTCAAGAATAGGGTGGATTATATAGTGAGAGCCCATCGCAAAAACATGAACATTTCCTTGGTTAATGCAGGGCAGATGAAGAGACTAGTAAATGCAACTAAAATTTTTGTGCTTCTCATAATCGAGAAAAATAATGATATTCATTATGAATCTTTTGAAGGTTGTGTTGATAAATTGAAATCTGATTTGTTTGATGTGGTAATCAAGCATGGCAATATGTTTTAGGAATCAAATGGGTTACCTACCAAGAGGGGAATCCAACATGAAATCCAATTGCAACAGGATGTTCCACTTCCGAACATTGGCATGTATCGCATGTCTATTATGGAGAGTTTGGAAATCAAAAAGAAAATTCAAGAATTTCTGAACAAAGGTATCATATGCTCATCTACTTCACCATGTGGTTCTCCCATTGTCTTGGTGCCAAAGAAGGATGGAACTTGGCGCATGTGTGTGGATTTCTGTGCTTTGAACAAAATCAGGGTAAATAATTGTTATCCACTCCCAAGAATTTATGATTTTCTTGATCAATTGATGTATGTAAATTATTTCACTAAGTTAGATTTACGAAGTAGTTATCATCAAGTTAGGATAGCTGAAGAAGACATTTGGAAAACCACATTTAAGACTAAACAAGGATTGTTTGAGTGGCTTGTTATGAATTTGGGTCTTACAAATTCTCCTTCTATTTTCATGAGGGCAATGAATGATGTATTGAGACCATTTATAGATGACTTTTTCATTTTGTACTTAGATGATATACTCATATTTAGCAAGTCAAGAGATGAACATGTCATGCATGTAAACAAAGTAATTGATGTCTTGAGAAAAGAACAGTTGTTTTTAAAGATGTCGAAGTGTGAATTTGGCAAGACTTCTTTAGTGTATTTGGGACACATTGTTGGAGGAGGTGAGATGAAGATAGACCCCTCTAAGTTTGAGTTCATTTTGAATTGGCCCAATCCCAATACAGTTATAGAGGTAAGAAGTTTTTTAGGGGTAGCACAACATTGGAGAAAGTTTATTGCTAATTTTTCTTTCATTACATCTCCATTACATGCATTGACAAGTGTCAAGAAAGTCTTCCACTGGGGATATGTACAACAGAAAGAATTTGATTCTTTGAAGAAAAATATAAGTTCAACATTGATATTAGCACTTCTGTATCTTAGACAACCATTCAAGATTCAAATGGATGCAAGCGATTATGCCATGGGAGCAGTTCTATTGCACCATGGTAAGCCCGTGTCATTTCACTCTGAAATATTTAATGGAGTTGCAACTAACTATCCCACATATGACAAAGAACTTTATGCATTGGTACAAAGTGTTAAGAAATGGAAGCACTATTTGATGGGGCAGGAGACCATCATCCATACCGACCATCAACCATTGCAGTACTTACAGTCACAGTCAAAGTTGCAGAAGTCATGACATTTCAGATGGATGGGTTTTCTACAACAATTTCATTTTGTTATCAGGTATAAAAAGGGAATCTAGAATAAGGTAATTGATATGCTTTCAATGTGATGAGTACAGATGGAAGGGTGGACTCCCTTCATCTCCTTATAACTCCAAGCAAAAGCATCCAAGGGATTCTCCAATAAGCTACACAGTTCTTTCTCTTAAGAAGTGGACAGGGATGAGTTGATCTTCAAAGTTTTTTCTGGACCAAATTCCATGTTCTTGACTCAGTGGGAGGTTGGATCAGCCACACAGAGATCAACTAGAGGATTAGCTTGGGTTTCTTCCACCAGCTCTTCTAATGGCAACACACTGGGGGGTGGATCCCGGATCAAGTTCTCAATAAGATCATCCTCGGTTTGTGGACCCCCCATGGTAGTTTCTACTATACACAATGGTGCAGAATAGACTTCGTCCTGTTGGAAATAATACTGAGAGGGGGGGTGAATTAGTATTATCAAGTTAAATATTCCTTTTTCAACTCCAAATGATATACGCTATTTCAGTTAATTAAACCCACAACTATGTAGAAGGAAACCCGCGTATACTATGCAAACTTATAATTTACTTTATCTTTCAGATGTTGATTGTTAATCTGTGTATCAAATAACCAATAACCAGAAACAGTAAAACAGAGCAGAAGACAATCACACACAAGAACAAAAGATATAAGGTGGAAACCCAATGTGGGT